>PVJX010003529.1:0-107249 GCA_004027295.1 Dolichotis patagonum | reverse complement strand
AACATTCAGGGGCTTAAGTGAAAAACAAATGGAATGGCTTTGTGATTTCCCACAGAGAGAACAAACTTCCCTAAACTCTCCCTTGAGAAGCAGCTCATGTCAGCTCAGGGCAGAACAACAATGTTAAATTATTGCCTAACTGCTTCTCATAGGATGCTGCTCCACATCTCGCCGGGAAAATCATTGCCATTCTCTCAGCACCGAGAGCAGCTGCTGCTGACATGTTTGGGGTGCCTTCTAAACAGGATTCCCTCTAACAAGTCAGAACTTGATCCAGGAGCTCCATTTTCTAGTGCAGAGCTCTCTCCTGCGAGTGGAATCCATGAGTAAGAGAAGTCACTTCCACGACAGGCAGAAGCTCGTGTGTCATCAGCACAGAGAAGATGAAGGGATGAGGTGAGAGTGGGTGCTGAGGGCACCCCAAATCTTTCCTGAGCAAAGTCCTGGCAGTGTTTCTAGCACTCATTCTCCAGCAGAGTGGCTTGGGAAAGGCAGGGGTGCATTTTAAAGCAGGCACATGTATTTCTGATTCTTTTAGTCAGTGGATAGAAAAGAGGTCCTCAACGCTGCAGTGACAGTTGACCTATATTAGGTCACTGGGTCTCTGATGGCTGCAGAATTAGCAGGTAAGATACAGAACATCCACTTATATTTGAATTTTTGGTAAACAAGGCAATGTGTATATAGATTCATTGATTACATGTAGACAATGTGTATACACAATAATTACATACTTATATATGTAAATATATTAACAGTATTGTATATAAAATAGTAAATATAACCCTAATACTCTGAAACATACCTTTATTAAACAAATATCTGCTGTTCATCTGAATACTTGGAGGACCAGTCACATGTAAGTGCACATCCTGCATTGTCACTTGCTACAACTGGATCAGTGAGGGACAAGAGCAGAAGTCATTCTCTTGGGCCCTCCTTGCTCTCCAGAAGATGATACCGTAGAAAGAAAAAGAGGGTGGACAATGCATGATTCAGACCTGAGGTCACTGGGAGCAGTTGTACAAGTGCATAACTACAAGGCCCTTTGCTGGGGCCAGCGGGATGGGCTCCAACCCAGCTGTCCTGCTTTTATCTACGGAACCTGAGTGAGTGATCTTACCCCCTCGCACCTCCATTCCTTCATCGCCTGAAGTGATGGGGATGATACCCAGACCTGCTAAGATGGCTGGAGGGTGGTCTCTGAGAAGTACTGGGCCCAGAAGCCCCTCAGGTGATGCTTTATTCACTGGCTTTCACACTAGGGCCCCATAGTTACTCAGGGCACTGAGTCCAAGAAGTCACCTGCTGCATAAGGCATATACCCCTGAGTTTCTAACCCATGACCCCTACGTGTCTCAGTACTCATCTCACTGGAACCTCTCCAGCCCCACCCTCTGCACACCATGTGTGGCAGCTTCTATATTCCACGGGAGAGTCAAGTGGATACCATAGAGACCACAGGACTCAAAAAGGCTAGCATATTTACTATGTGGCCAAGATCAAGTTTGCTGATCTTCAGTGTAAAGTCCTACAAACTCACTGGTTTAAAACAACACAAATTTATTCCAATATGGATCTAGAGGTCAGAAGTGTGAAATCAGTCTTCCAGGGCAGTGTTTTTTCTGGAGGCTCCAGTTTAGGATAATTTCCCTGACTTTCCAGTTTCCCTGGTTTGCAGCCCCCTCCATCTTGCAAATATGTCACCCCTGTCTCTGATCTCATCACCATATTTCCCTATATTCCTGCCTCCCTCCTATAAGAACCACTATGATTCCAATTGTACCCACTAGGATGGTCCAGGAAAACTCTATCTCAGGAATCTTCACTCATCACATCTGAAAGTCTCTTTGGCCATATAAGGTAATAGCCACAGATTCTAGGGTCATGGATTGGGGAGCATTATCCACACTACCACACTGTATTGGTTAAGATTCTCTAGAAGAACAGAAAAAAATTATACATACACATGTGCATGAGCACACTTGTGTGTGTGTGTGTGTGTGTGTGTGTGTGTGTGTGTGTGTGTGTGTGTTTCTGCTGGGGGAATTTATTGGTAGGCTTATGGGATCAGAGGTAAGAAAGCCACATCCACAATGTGTCCATGATTGTTGTCTGCACTCTGGAGAACCAGAGGATGCACTAGCTTCTTGGCCCAAGAAGGTGGAAGAGGACAAGAGTGATCAAGGATGCAGCACTAGTCCAAGACTGATACCCTGAAAGCTCCCAGGAGAGTCACTGGTATGTTTCCATTGGAAGGCTGAGAAACTGGAGTCGATGTCCACAGGAGACAGCAGCAAAAGATAAACCCAATTAAGCAGAATGGAGGTTTTTAAATGCAGTGACTTCCTCCTTTTCCTTCATTCCATCCAGGCTGCAAACCTGTTGGACGGTGCTACCCACAACTGGGGCTGCCCTTCCTCCTCAGTTTGCAGGCCTATATGTCAGTCACCTCTGGAATCACCCCCACAGACATAGCCACAAGTATACTTTACACACCAGCTGGGCATTTACTAATCCAATCAAGTTAACATTATCAAGGTGAACCATGAGCCAGAAGCCAGGTAAGGCAGCATCCTACCCTTTGTCCCACCTCCGCCTCGTCATGGCCCTGAACCTGAGTACCTGTGGAGTGCAACAAGTTTGTGGATCACTTTGGAGCTCCCATGTCTGCCTTACAGGTACTGCTGAGAATTATTTAAGACTTATCTCACCTGGCCTTCTTGTTGAGGGCCCCGGAATCCCTGTCCCTGTGTCACCTGAAAGCTGAAAGCAGAAGGACATGACTTTCTTTCCCTGAGCCTCTGCTGCCTGCCCTGTGCTTCAGGTCCACCTAGATATGGCTCCTGTCTACAAGACACACACTGAATCTTCTCCATGGTGATGGGCAGAATGTTTATGTCCCCCAAACTCCTGTGTTGAAATCATAACTTCAGTGTAACACTATTAGATGAGGCCTCTGGGAGGGGATTAGGTGGAAAGGGTGGGGCTATCATGAAGGCCCCTCTTAAAACCTGTCTGAGAGGGACTGCAAAGAAACGCCTCAGTCCTTCTTCAGGGTAAGGACACATTGAGAAGGCACCAGCCATGAATCAGGAAGTAGATGTTACCAGACACCAAATGTGCCAGAGCCTTGATCTTGGACTTCAAAGGCCTCTGGAATCACGAGAAGCACATCTTTGCTGTTTAGGCCACAGAGTCTATGGCAGTGACAGCAAACCTTTGAGAACCTTCAGTGATGACAAACAGCCCACTGCAACAGTCATGCCATAGGTTTGCCACCACTGGTCTATGGTGTTTTTAGGATAGCAGCCTGAAGAAACAGAAGCACCCATCAACTTGTGAGCTCTTCCTATAACATCCTGGAGAAGGAACAACCCAGCTTCAGGAGCCCTCTCCATAGGCTCACTAACCCACAATGCCCCCCAAGTTCAAAAGCACAGGGATTTCTAGAGTTCATGGAAGCCCAAAACCTCACTTGTAGGAGGACTTTGAGGCTCTTGTGAGGACTAGGTATCGCCACTCAGTAGCTCTCAGTGGATCTTCCAGGACTTGCTAGCATGTTTCCCATGATGAGGAGCTTACCACCTGCCCAGGCAGATATCTCACGTAATGCTGAGCCATAAGTTTACCTATAGTCTTTTCCTCTTCCGCACCTGCACAGGCAGCTGGACCTGCAGCCCTACCTCTGACTACCTACACCTTCACTCTCCACCACTGTTTCCTGCACATGGTGCCCAGCAGCTCCTCCCTCCACGTGACTCTTTCCTCCCAGTGGCCCTGTAACCCAATAAAGGCATCGGGAAGCTATGGCTCTGGTGTCTGAGGCACAGACAGCAAAGGAACAGAGCAGGCCCCCAGACCACTGCACATGAAAGCCTTAAAATGGCTTCCTGTGCTGCAAAGCACAGTGTTCTCTGAGCCCCAACCTCATCCCTTGTACCCACAGAACCCAGGAAAGGGGACGACCTCACTGGGAGGGGCTTCTTTATCCCAGATGCTTTAAAAGTGCAATCTGGGTTTGATTCACCATGTGCAGATGTGCTGTCTCGGGTTCAGATAAGGACAGATGCAGAAATGATGGAGAAAATACAGAGCTGGGACTGAGACACTGGAATACTGTCTTACATTCATCACCGTGGCTGTGACACAGTGACCAGGTCAGTTTGCAAAGCACGACAGGCTCCTAGTGACTCTTTGATGACTGCAGATGTGAGACAATAAGGAAGGAAAACCCTGCCCATGGCAGGAGACTCACTCCCTAAAAAAGCCCCAAGTTAAGTATTACAGACACTGCAAGCAATGCTCCGTGAGTGCCCAGTTACCGTTCCCAGGCTCTAGCACCACCTCCGGCATGTAGTAGTACAGTCATCTTGTGGCAGACACTGATACATACATTTTCACCCTACAACCACTGCCCACTACCTTCTCCTTCATCTACCTTAGCTTCTCCTTCTTGGTCATCTCTTAAGATTACCAGCAGCCTGGTCCTAGTTGGTGAGCTGCAAGAGGAAGATTACAGGGGAGGGCATCATCTCAGAAAACAATTACTTGGATAAAAGAACCTCTAGAATAAAGTTTCCATTTGTCTACCTCGTACTTCAAAGCACAGTGAGAAGTTGTAATGGCTGAAGCTGTCACAGCCACCTTGTGACCAATGGATCACAAATATGTGGATGAAAGGGATAGTGTTGAGGGTCGTGAAGCAAAATTGTGGAGCAAAGCTTGGCTTGTTGATGCTGCAAACCTGTCCTGGAACCACCTGTATCAGTCAGTGTTTTACTAGAAAAAAAGATGTAACACAAGATTTACAGACATATAAGAAATTACAAGATGGGCTTATGATGGTCAGTCACAGAGTTGGATGAGGAAGTGTGCAGAGAGTGTTTGCGCACTAGAGACTAAAAGTTTAAGTCCAAGGTCTGGAATTCACTGCAGTTTCCCATGCAAGTGCTAATCAGAAGGCCAATAGGTCTGCAACAAAAGGTGGAAGAGTCTACCCCAGAAGGCTGAAGGATCTGAGGTAAAAGCCGAAGAGTCTGCACTAGAAACCAGGAGATGATGCCAAGGTAAAGTCGAACAGTGGAGCTCCTGTGAAGAACAGAAGTAGATCCATCCTTCATCATTTCCCCCTTTATACCATCCAGGTGATGACACAATGAATCAACCATTACACCTCCTGGTGGTGAGCTAGATAAGGAGTTCCTGATTGGCTAAGTGTGGTATCTGCAGTTTGGAGATCTTCAGGTTAACATGGCACTTGATAAACGGGTCCTACAAGGGCTTCTATGAAGCCCTGATCTGGTGAATTGGGACCACATACTGTCCTAGTACACAATGGCTGGGAGAGCGCTGAATGAACTAAGGCCATAAACTAAAAAACTATTCCTAGCAGTAAGCATGCCCTGAATGAAACTGTCCATTCCCACTCAATTAGGACCAAAAGAGATGTGAGACTATTGACTATCTGTGATTTGGGGGGAACGCTTTTTCTCTCACACAAGTATTTAGCAGAGGGTAGAGAAATATATGTGGAGTCTGAGGTAGACAGAATGTGGTGCCCTGGAGCATAGACTCAAGTTGGCTGAGTCAAATCTGCTTGTTACTGGCTTCCAGTAACAAGCCAGGGTCTACTGACCTCGGTACTGTTGACATTTGGCACTGGAAGATTCCTAGAAGCAGAAGCTACTCTGTGCATCACAGGGTGTTTAAAATCCATGGTCCCCTCCCACTAGATGTCAGGAGCTTTCCTCACCAAGCTATGACACCAAAGGTGTTTCCATATATTGTCCTATGTCTTCTGGGGGGGCAAACATCCTCGAGCTGACAAGCACTCCTCTCAAAGTGACTCTAGGCAAGGAAACTAACCCCTCCAGTCTTCCCTTCCCCTATCTGTGAAACAGGAATAATGAGAGAGCTGCTTCACAGGACAGATGGGAGGATTCACGGAGTCACTGTGCAAACAGTGCTCAATGTTAACTACTCTTATGAGTGCTGTTTCTGGATGATTAGGCCTGCTTTGTGCCCTGGCTTGCAGTATTAGTGCTTGATAGTCATCCATCCAAAGAAACAGACATCCAGAGAAGACATGCCATGCAATCATGACAATGTCACCTAAGAAGTGAGCAGCCAGCCCCAAAACCAGAGCCCACAGATCTCTTGAATGCTGACCTACGGCAACTCTTCCAGAAGCAGGAATCTGAGCCAGCCTCCTCCAAGCACCTATGCTGCCTCCCTCAGCTCCACTGCTCCCTGACTCATGAGTGTCTATTGAGGCAGACTCTCAGGCCTGGCAGCATGGTCACACCAAAAGGGCAGCAGTCAGTCAGGTATGCCACCCTCTACTCAGGAAATCTGGCTGGGAAAGCCAGCAAATTCTCCTTCCATGAGCTGCAGCTGAATGACACGGGGCTCTCACATCATGCAGGAATGGACAGAGAACCAGAGACTCAGTTTCTGCTACCTTTACTCACTTGAGAAACAGGAATCACCTCTCATTTCCTCATAAGGTGCTGTCCACCTTCTCCAGTGTGCCACAGGGAGTGAGCGGCAACAGGAAGCAGGGACTAGAGTCCCTGAAACTCTGAGGTGGATGCTGTCTCTGAAGGAGCCCTCCAGGGCAGATTTGCTTTTGGAAGAAAGAACAATGTGGCTAGGAAGCTTCTGAAGGCTGGGAAAAGCTTGAGCTTGTGTTACTCCATAACCTGCGGGGCTGCATCCTCCAGGATGCAGAGGAGCAGCAGGTGTGGAGTCAAGAACCTGGGAAGTCACAGGACCCAGTGGAGCAAAGAGGTAAACAAAGGCTCCACAGAAGGAGCAGAGGAGACAAGAGGCGCAATCATGAAGGTGGCTGGTGTCCAGGGGCTTGGAGCAGAGCCTGGGATGGGACTAGTGCTGGGAGAGAAGACCAGAAGTGTGGCAGGATCTTACAAGGACAGACCTCCAAATCATGCCAGGGAATGCCCATGCAGGGCTCAAGGGAAGAACATCAGGTGGCCCAGGACCCACTGAGAACACATCTCTGGCTTCAGAGTAGAGGATACACTGGAGGAAGCAAGTCTGAAAAACAGAGACAGCAAGATGGCACTTGCACAGGAGATGGCCTGGGCTTGTGACAACTGTGTTCCAACCAAGTACTTCTGCCCTCCAGGGGACTTATGACAATGTGAGGAGATATGGTTGTCACAAACTGGGAGTGTGGGAGCTCCTGGTATCCAATGGGTTAAGGCCAGGCCTGCTGCTAAACATACCTAGCTCCCACAAGCATATGGTGCAGAGTTAGAAAAATCCTGGTGTAGGGCTAGAGACAGAGGTGCACATTGGAGGGGTGACCAGTTGGCAGGACTGGAGGACTGATGGATGAATCTTATGTAAAGCACAAAGATGAAGAATAAAGAATGGCTTCTAAGTAAGACAGTGGATCGTTGAAAAGGGAACAAGAGAAGGGTGAGGAAAAGCAATGTGAACCGTATCGAAGATGAGTCTCTCAAAAGGCTTCAAAGGTCCTGATCATGTCGACAGAGGGTCTCAGCAGCTTTTTCTTCTCCCTGCACTGACTCCCTAGCATGCTTGGGCCTCCCACATCCCAAAGCCTCACACCTCAAAGTTCCTCTTCCACAAGGCTGTCTCCCCTGGACCCAGCTTTGCCCCCTAGCTGCAAAGCCCACATTCCCTTCACAGTAGTGGTAGAAGCAGACAAGACGCCCTTCCCCCCTACCCCAGCCCCCAGGAGCTGTCTCACAACTAATTAAACATCTGCTGCAAGCTACAATTTGCTAAATTGCCTTACACTCCAACTTCTGGCAGGGACTAATCTGAGTTCTCCACTTGAGGCTTAGACCTCCTCCAAACAAACCTGATGCCCTTTCCTTTTTTCTAGACACCACTATGTCCTCACCGCCCCCCCCCCCCGGGCAAAAAAAGAAGCCAGGCCAGGCGACATTCCTAGGATAGGATGTTAGTGGGACAGCAGGCCTCTGGCTGATTTCTGAAGGAATCTGAAATCAATTGTCCCCATCAAAAGACTTGAGAAGAAGATGAATAAGTAATCAGATATAACAACATGCCAAATTGGGTTTAATCAAGAACTGAAATGGATGAGACAGGAAACACATTTGATGGGCTGGGAGATAAGACTCCTTTCCTCAGGAAACCTCAAGAAAAAAGGGCCACATATTTTTTTTAAAAGTGAAGTCTGGATGGGGTCACAGTCCTATATAGAGAGGCTGGGATTTGAGGGGAGCTTGTTGAGAATGCAGATTCTTAGGCTTTCCCCTCACTAGAGATAATGAATCAGTAAATCCATGAGAAGCCTGGGATTCTAGATTTTTCTAAATCCAGCTGGTCAGTTTGTTGATGCCCATGAAGTTCGACAATAGAGAGACTGACATAGTCAAACCCTGGTTTCCCCACTCAGCCTCCCAAATCTTCCTTAGGAGAAATGATCAAGATGGGTAACACTATTTCCAGCATAGCTGATCATCACATACACAGATCCCACCACATGTGTGGCTGCCGAGTGTCCCTATGGTGTCTGCCTCCCTCACCGCAGAACAGGCAGGCCTGCCCTGCCTGGCAACCTGCCACTCCCATTGTTTGGACACTCGTTCATCTCTGCTTGGCTCAGTTCCCCTTTTTCCAAGAAAGCCCTTAGTAATCCTGAGGCTGGGTCATGGGTCTCTGTGTTCCCACAGCTGAGACTACACATTTTTATGTTTTCACATGTCATGACACAGCTGTGCCACCAAAGGCACCCGAACTCCCTTCTCAAGAATCAGCATTACCGATGGCACTTGTCAGCACATGTATCTACACACAAGCAGTCCCCTGGGGCAGGGCCCTGGGGACACAAATCTGGGGTGGCATTATTCCTATTCCTCAGAGACTCCTGGTCTTCCAGTTTGAGTGCATTAGCACAGTGACATGTCAACTAAGTTTCAGTAGATGTCGTTCCCCTCCACCATCATTTGGAGAGAGAGGACTATGGGCATGAATTCTTCTCATCTCCAAGTCATACATAATACCTAAGAGAGTTCAGTCTTTCTAAAACAATAATAATTCATATGGAGCCTGGATTGACAAAGGGGCTAAGTAAGCTGAGAATACAGGAAGGAGAATTATGACTCTACCTCAAGAAAGATTTCATCCCCTTCTCTCCTATCCCTGTCTCTTAGTTTCCTTTCCTTTTACAAAAGATCTGTTTCCTATCATCTGTCTTGTCTTTTGCTTTTTATTTATATTTTAAGTTTCTCATACAAGAGTAACCATGTCATGTTTAAACTTGTATCTGATTTATTTCACTTAATATTAAAATGTGTCATGTACACATAAAAATTTCCCACAAGGACTGTAACCATTACAGACTGCAAACATGCACTAATTAAAAATAAAATTAAAAATAAGTAAATAAACAAAATATCAATAAAGAGAGATTTGCCAATATCACACACGAAGGAGCAACACATACACCCCTTGATTTATGGATCACAAATCAACCTTATCTTTCAATTAAGAGACCCTCTGTAAGTATCTTCATTGGAAATACTGTATCAGATAAATCAACTTTTGATCTGAAAGACACACAGTAGACTCTCTTCTTCACTTTCCACCTTCTATAAACTTCTCATGATTGTGGACCTTACCCTTGAACTTGTAAGTTATATGAGATGTCAGATCCTTTGATAATGAGACTTGCTAATAAATAAGACTGGAAGTAAGACACTGATTGTGGCTTGTTGCTAGCTGCGGTCTTTACCTAGCCACACAGACAAGCCTTCACTCTAGCACCAAGACCACACCACCTTCTCACAGTGCCAGGCATCCAGCCCACATGTGCTGAGAGCTTACCAAGTGCCAAACCCTATTTTAGGCATGAACACAGAGCACATGCAAGATCTAAACATAGCTCATTAACCTGAAGAGGCTATAGTTTCATTCATCTTTATTCCTGTATTAATCAGCCTTCCTGTGGCTGGGACAAAACACCTGATAGAAGCAATTTAAAGAGAAAGAAGACTGTTTTGGGGTTTTAGTGGGTTCAGTCCATGGTTGGTTGGCTCCTAAGCAGAAACAGCACAGCAGAAAGGCATGATTGAAGACAGTTGATGAACCCATGGCAGCCAGGAATCAGAAAGGCAGGGAAGAGACAGAAAGTGTCAGCCATCATGAAAGATAAAATGCTCAAAGGCACTTCCCTAATGACCTACCTCCTCCAGCCAAGCCCCACCTCCTAACAGTAGGTCCAGCTATGAACTCATCAATGGAGTAATGCCCTAATAAATATAGCACTCCCATGATCCAATCATCTTCCAAAAGACCTATTTCTGAAAACATGAGGATTCTGAGGGACATTTTAGACATAAAATATAACAATATTTTCTTTCACCAAATAGTTAATGAACACCTACTTTGTACTTGTGTTGTTGCATTTGGAAATCATCTTTGCCTTACTATAGTAAAATACCCGAGGAAATTAAATTATAAAGAGAAAATATTTATTTAGTCCCTGGTTCTGGAGGTTCCAGTCTGAGACTAGGCAAGCTTGCTATTTTTGGCTTCTGGCAAAGGTATCAGAAAGCAATGGTAGAGAGCATGCCTGAGAAAACCACTTACATCATGATCCAGGAGGCAAAAGAGATAAAGAAACTTGACTCACATAGTCCCCTTTAAAGCAATATTCCCAGTGACCTAAGGACCATCCACTAAGCCCTAGCTTCCAAAGCACAACCTAATCCCCACAGCACCACTCAGAGGACCAAGCCTTTGACATATGGACACTTAGGGGACACCATCCACATTCATGCCATAGCATTGTAGTTTTTATGTTTTTGTGGGAAAGTAAGACCAATGTTAAACAAGTCCACAACACATTATCAAGACTATAAGGGGTAAACAACAAATACAGTGAATGTTTAAATTTGATTAAAAAAATCATAGTAAAAAATACACACTGCCAAAAGTGATTAGGTATGTCTGAAGCAAGGGGGAATATTTTTATGGGGGTTAATGGAAATGTGCTTTCTATTGTTACACTTTTTTTATTCTAAAAACAAAATAAAAGATAGAAATGACACAGAATTTCACAAAATAGTAGGAAATTAACACTCATTAATATATTGCATGTTGTTATCTTAGAAGTAGCTGTTCAGGTTATAAGATTTATGCATGAAAAAATGATCAAAATATCAAATAATGAGAGCACAAACTGTTCTTTTTGATGAACATACAGAGATTATTACTATAATAAATTTTTAAATCAAATCTTGACTATATCCTTTGATCACACGCCATCAATCAAAACTTCAGGGCAATATCTGTCAAATAAAAACATTATAGCACATCTTCATCTACCTTATTCACCAGGTCTGGCATTGTATCACTTTTGTCTCTTGCCCAAAGTCAAAATGACCGTGAAAGGGAAACATTCTGAATCCGTTCAAGGCATCAAGGCAGGCACAACAGCACAACCAAAGCCACTCAACAAAGAGGACTTTCTGAGCTGCTTCAAAGAGTGGCAACAATGATGCGTGAAGTAGTGGGGGGGAGTAGTCTGGAGGGGATTGATGGCAATTTGTCCCTTACTGTAACAAAATTTTTTGTATTTAAACATTCTTTATATTTTCACCCTATTTCACTATATTTCATGTGGTGATAAAGATCACAAAGACAACAGGCCCAAGAGATATGAAGGTGGGTAGCTAGATGATCTGTGATTGTCATTGGAGGTACTATCTGAAATGACACCCAACTAACCAGCAGCCACTGACCATTCCATACCCTGGGAACTAACACAGCAGTTGAGGCATAGCCTGGAGCATTTTAAAGACCGTTTAGAGAGGACAGTCAGTGTTTTCAGAGCCTCAGGGCAGCAGGGAGGGCAGGACCAGCATGGGGCACAGCCGCAGCAGCATGACAAAGCCAGCATTCACAGTGTTTCAGTGCTGTTTAACAGCACTAGGGTCACACTGAAGAGGCCCCTGATCTAATATGGGCTTAAGGCTATCCCAGCCACCGGACCTCATGTTCTTATGGTTTCCACCTCCCTTTACCTCCCAGACCAACTCCACAGGTTCCTGACACAATGCATTCACGCGGATCTGAAGCTACCACTCTTTCTGGGATGGAGTCCCCACCCTCCTGGGGTCATCCTAAGACTCCCCATATTCCTGGTCCCCAGAAAACTCTCTTTTCTTCACCTGCTGATCTGATAGGTCATGAGCTGTCCCTGACTTTCATTTTTATAGAAAGCAATGAAGCACCAATGACTGGAAATGAAATGATGGTGTTTATGCTTCTGCATGCTTGAGAGACAGCTGGACTGCCTTCTCCAAGCTGGTGCAAAGTCCTCTGATAGCATCATGAAACACACAGTAAGGTTCCACAGGTGGATTGGGGATGGCTCACGGATTCTGCCCAACTGCCGAGCAAACAATTTCTAACTCAGAGCTCCATAAGCACAATGTCCTCAGACCCCAGAACTGGGGGGCTGAACCCATTAGGGACAGTTCCTACATGAACCCTTCAGCCCATGAAATGACAGCTACACAATTTTAGTCTCAAGAAAACTGAAAGTAAGACGTTTTTAAAACACTGCAATGAAATGTCATGGCCATTTGAATATATTGATTAGTGAAGAAACCAGAAGCAAGAGCCAGGAAAAGCAAACAGGCCCCGTAGCTGTTGCTGCTGGGGTCTTCTGTGAGTCCAGCCATCTAGGCCAATAAGTCATCTAGGGGGAAAAAAGAACAGGAAAAAAAAGAGAAACCTTTTCATTTTGTTTGTTTCACCTTTGAACAACTGAGGGTTTTTCCAAAAGACTCCAATTTCCCTTTGATTCTGTAGCTGCCGCTGATGGCATTCAAAGGCCTTCAGGGTAACAGGTGCATTTCAAATGAGTGGAAATAACAAATAAATTGGATCTAGGATTTACAGCATTAGCAATGTCTTTGTTCTCTTGCGTCAGTGCCTCACTTGTGGACAGCAGATCGACACAGCCCACAGGAGCCTGGGGAAATGAGGCGGGTGCACAAAGACAGACAAAAGAGGAGGGAGGGAAAGAGAGCAGGACCAGAGGAAGTTCACCAGAATCTTCCTATGCAGATCATCAGCACACGCTCTAGGCTCTGCCTACAAACCCCTCCCCACTCCACATCTCAATGTGAAACCACAATCTTGATCTAAGTCATCACTATCTCTTTCTCATGACTTCTGTAGCCTCCTCCTGATTCACCTCCCTGCCTTGTTTTGTCACTTTTCATCCATTCTCCACACAGCTGTCATGCTATACAGTTCACCACATGACCCCTTCTGTGGCTTCCTGTAACATTTAGGAACACTCTGACTACCTGGATGTGGCCTGTACCCTTCACAGGAGTTGTTCCCTGCCTCATCCTCCTTATTATGTCCAGATGTGGCAAGCAGCTTCCAAGATGGTACCTAGTGATCCCTTCTTCTTGGTGTGTGTGTGTGTGCTTTCATGGAGGTCCCAACACTGTAGCGGGAGCTGGACATAATGACTTGCCCTCAGATTCATAGACACAGCAAAGATGAGGGGAATCTGTGAGCAGATCCTTCACGAGTTGGGCACTGAGATGTCTGCAGCCACAGAGGACATGTCCTGTCCACAGTTCATGTGAGGACCTCAGCAAAGAGCTAGGTGAAGTTTCATGTGGATCTCCAACATGGAAACTGAGATGAGGACACACTCCCCACACTCTACCTTCTCTGACATGCCTTGTGTCTTCTTCATTCTTTATTTCTAGGCTAACATGTCTCTTCCTTCGGCCTAATTACCCTTAGTAGAGACCCTGCCCACCATTTATTGCCTACCAGAAGAAATCCTGCTCTCTCTCTGTAGCTCATCCTATAGGTAGTAACATAAATTGCTTATATATGAATTAAACTACTCTCTCCTAGACATGGAGAGATGGTTTGATAGTTCAGTGCACGGAAGAATGGATGGATGGATGATGGATGGATAAATGGATGGATGATAGAAGAAAGAGCAATACCAACACAATGATGAGAATTCAGAGGAAGATGACAAAGCCAGAGGAGTCAGGATTAAATTAAAACAGGGGTTACTAATTAAAATTTAACTGGAAAACAACGAAAACCACTTGTTTGCATACTGCATGTGAAAGCTTTCCTGTTACAGCAGAGTGAAACATATCAAACAGACAGTTTGATCTGGATGGCTAAAATAGTTATTGTCTGGCCCTTTACAGAGAAAGTCTATTGACTCCCAGAATCTATATTCTCTCCCTATGGAGAGAATTCTTGGGGTGGGTAGAGACCTGTCTATAAGTAATTTTGTTGACATAGACTCTGAGTTTTTCTATGGATAGAAAACAGGATGAGTAATTAATAGGTAAAAGAGAAACAGATGTGGGATGAACAGAAAAAGAATATTCTCAGAGTAATAGATGCCTTACAAAGAGTCTACACTGGAGAGTAGTGGGACAGACATTAGACACATATAATGAAAAGTTAGCCGCTTCCTGCAGTATTGCAAAGATCGCCTAGAATTGCCTGCATGATTTATCAAGGATCCAGGGCTTCTTTGCTTGTTGCTTTAATGAACCCCTTAGAAGTCAGGGTGAACTACATACTATTCCTCAGCATGATTTCATAAATACAAAACTAATATACATGGGATTATATAGGGAACTTATATTTAAATACAAATTTCAAAATATGTAGTAGAAGTGTTATGTATGTGCTTTTTAATTAACATGTTAATAACAATATCCAGCCGTGAGTCTAATAACTCTTTATAATTTCACAGCAGAGAAGAGCTTATAGCAGAGTTCAGTAAACTATGGCCTACTAGCTACATATGCCCCCACCTGCCTTTGTAAATAAAATTTTTGTTGAAACAAAGCTACATGCACTCATCTGCTGCTTTCATGCTAAATCACAGAGCTCGGTATTGAGATAGTGACCATGTGGGCACCAAAATTATCTCTCTCCTGGCCCTTTACAGGAGAAATTTCCAGCTTCTGGCATAAAGGACTTTGAAGATATTTGTAACACTGAGATATGATAAGAAAATATCCAGATGTCTATTGGTGACAAAAATCTACTAATACTGTTGTGAGATATTTCTAAATTTATACCTGGGGAAGATAGTAAATTTCTTTTTTTTTTGTTTAATACTGGGGATCAAACTCATGACCTTGTGCTTTCCAGGCAGGCACTTGTGCCACTGAGCTAAATCCCCAGTCCCAGAAGATAGTAAATTTCAAGTAATAAATATTTAGGTAAAAAATGTTAAGGGAGGAGGGACAGGAAGTGAATGCTTAATGGTCTTAAGGAGCATTTGGGGTGATAAGAAAGTTCTAGAACTTGCTGGCAGTGATGATTATTAAGCACATTATGAATGTGCTTAAGGCCCCTTAATTGAATACTTCAAATTGGTTAAGATAATAATTTTTTATATATGTTTTTACTATGAAAAACTGCATTCTTCCTCCCATCTGCATTCATCTCCCATCTCCCAATTCTACCCGTGAACTGTAGGTACAGACTCCAATAGACGATCTAGATGTTTCCTTCCCATGTAAGACAAATGTCAGGCCTACTCTGGATAGTGCTGTGAGGAACAGGAAGTGAGGTGCAGCAAGGGGCTACAAAGAGTTAGTTGTGGAAGGAGGGGCCCTAAAGTTCCTTGCCCTTTGGAAGAGTAATTTCTACATCTGGAGGCCTTAGCACTGTTTCTTTCTCCTCTACTCCTGTAGGCTTTCATTACCATATTGCAAGGTCTCGTGGCTTATGCGCAGAGAGGACAGGACTTGAACCTGAGTAGCTGGCCCCAGAGTCCATTCCCTCTCCCACTGTAACAGCCTACTTTTCCTTCTACCCTCAACTCTCCAGGCCATGGAGTAGAAAGTTTGGTCATTCTGTAGCAGGACCTATGACCTTTATTAAGATCAGAGTGTTGACTCTCACAGAGAGTGAGCAAAGGGATAGAACCCACTCCCCAAAACCTCAGGCACACATGCCGCCAGCATCTCCTGAAGAAGTGCAAGAAAGGGTGCATCTCTCAGTCACTTAGAGAACCAAGGGTCTCTCACAGTAATTCACTATGTTTGAATTCTACCAACTGCAAGCTGCTCTCAGACCTGTGAAGCTACCAAGCTCAAAGCCTGCACTTAGCACATAGAAAGAAACATCTGAGCCCACAGCCAGGAAAGACAGAGGCCTCAGATGCCCTGCTGAGGCAGCATGCCTAATTGAAGAACTCAATTTTGTTTTCATCAGAATCAATTCGGAGGGATTTTCATTTTCAATTATTCAACAACATCCAATTTTTCCCACACACCTCAGCCAGACAGGAAGAGAGAAATTGCATATGTCAATCACCACGAAGAGCTGCTGACCCGCATGAGGTCAACCTGCAGCCCCCGTCATGAAGGGGTGTTACAGGGCCCTGGGAATGTGCCCTCACTTTCCTGAGACAAATGGAGACAGCAGATGGCCTTTGCCCTGGACTCAGGGACACTGTCTGGCACTTGCTCCTCCTGTCAAGGAGGGAAACAGACAATCTCCATGCCAGCTAGAGTGACATGTCCAAGGGAGGAGGAAGGAAGCAGCCTTTCTCCTCCACAACCTCTCTCCTTCTGCTTCCTTCAACATCCTGGGGTCCCTCCCAGATCCGTGGAACCAACAGGGACACCAGAATTGCAAATCTAGTGTGGACTCCAGAGCCCTTTCTCCTGTCTCCATGGTCCTCAGATATCTGTTTAATTGTTCTGACCCTAAGCTTGTTACACATTAAAGGTGTACACACTGCTTCCCTGACCAGAGAGGTTACACACCTCCCCCAAGTTTCCATAAGCAGTTAGTGGCAGAACCTGAGTTCAAAGCAGGGGATTTGGCTGTAGAAACTTGTCCTTAGCTCCTATACTGTAGAGGGCAGGACCTGATACTACTAGGCTCCCAATAAACAACATCCAAGGTTCCTTCTAAAAGAATAGGTCACATTCTATGTGGCATTTGGTTGTAAGTCTGCTGGCTGGTTAGTGCTCTAAAGACAGGAGATCCCAGTACTGCTGAAACTTGCTGTCTAGTATTCAACCATTTATTTATTAATTCATATAATCAGCCCCACAACTCAATTCCAAAGCAGTTATCACATGGCTAGTTTAGGCCTGGTCTTGTGCTAGCAAGCCAGAAGAACAAAGTGAGTGGCTCATTGCATACCTATCTGACTGCCCTCCGTGGTCCAGACACCCTCACTGCACCCCACAATGCATAGTGAGCAGGGGAAGCCAGTATATAAAGCACTAAATGTTAGTATGTTCAGAGGAATGGAGTAATGAATTAAATAAATCAATGGGCTCTCCCTGAAAATATTCATTTTAAAATGACAGGTTCTAGAGAAGTACTGTACAGCATAGTGCCTATATTTATAAATGCTGCATTGTATCCTTGAACTTTGCTAAGAAGGTAGATCATATGCTAAGAGTTCTTATCTACTACAGTTTGCATGTCTGTGTTTTCTTTCAAATTCCTGTTGAACTTCATCCCCAGTGCAGTATGGTTAGGAGGCGTGTCCTTCAGGAGGAGTGAGGCAGGAGGACTCTGTCCTCCTACATAGCATGAGTTCCACATAAGAGGCTGGAGGGAGCCAGCTGCCCCCTGTTGCCTTCCTGCCTTGCACCCTGCTAGGGAAAAGCAACCCAGCATTGCTGTGGAAGCAAAAAGCAGCCCTCATCGGAGCTTTGATCCACTGGAACCTTGACCTTGAGCTTTTCACTTCTAGAACTGTGAACAAAGTAAATGTCTATTTATAAATTACCAAGTCTCAGGTATGTTGCTACAAAGACTAAGATTACCCCCACTCAAAAAAAGAATAATAAATAAAAGGGGTAGAAGGAACCTTTAGCAAGTGATGGGTATGTGTATGGTCTTGATGGTAGTGATGTTTTTATGGGTATATATTTATTCGTAAACTCGTGATATAGACAATAAGCATGTTCAGCTTTTTATATGGCAATCATATCTCAGTAAAGTGATTTTTAAAAATAGGGCAAGAATTCTCCTTACCTTTCCAACAGCTCTTCTTATAGAAATAATACCACTTGGTAGAGAGCATCTACATACTACACTGGACAATTTACTCTGCTCCAGGTGTTACTCTAAGTGCTTTAAAGCTTTGCACTAAACTCTTACAAGTTTATGATTTTAAAAACCTGTTTTAGTCCCAATTTACAGATGAAAAATCCAGAAGACAGAGAGATTCTAATTTGTCTGAGGAGGTCTCACAGATGGGAAGGTGGGGATGAGATTTTCCCATTCATTTATTTTGTTTTTATTTTATTTAGAGATACATCAGATTGAACCCAGGACTACATCATCAGCCCCTTTTGATCTTTTTATTTTGAAACAAGGTCTATCTAAGTTGCCCTGGCTAGGCACAAACTTGAAATCTTCCTGCGTCAGCCTCCCAGAGCACTGGGATTACAGACATGTATTACACACTCAGTTTAGGACAGGATTTTCCACCCTTTAAATCTGGCTCTAGAAAACAATGTCTTATTATTCTATTATACCAGCTCCCCTCCTCTCTCCACCACTGGGAATAAGTGTTGGTTAGGCTGGCTACCAGGGCAGAGTGGTCTGGAAGCAACAAGGCCAAGAGAATGATGGAGAACGCTCTCCCCAACCCAGCTAGGATGGAAGGTGTCTGGAGTGGCTGCGACCTCAGGCTTCAGCACCTAAAGTGGCTACTACTTTATCTCTCAGGCCGGAAGAGGAGGAAATGACAGCTGGCAGCAGCAGGGGACCTTATCATCTCTGAGTGATGTGTTTGTTGGTCCTGGGGAAGATGGAAGCTGCAGAGACCAAATGGGAAATCTGAGCAGCAGGCCTGCCGGAGAAGGCAGGAGAGAAGCCAGGCTCTTCACGGGTCAAGCCATTAAGGGTCTTTGCAGCCTTCTAGGGGAGTGGGCACACAGGCGAGTACCACAGTGAAGGACCACCTGAAGTGCGTGGGCTAGAAATTGAGAACACTGTGGATCAGAGAGGGGAGAGCATGCCCAAAGCTGGGATCAAGGTTTCCTTCTCTTTAAGAAGCTGCTGTCAAAGCAAGGGATCGATCTAGACGGGCTTGTTTAGCTGTCTGATCTACTTAAACCCTGTGAGGCAGAGACAGCAGCAGAGACAGATGGGGGCACAGTGTCACCCAGGATGCTGCTGAAGTCACATCACAATTCAGGAAGGTGTTGTGACAGTCTTCAGAGGAACAACTTGATAGCCTTGTATGGGGAAAATGTGCCTCCTAACAAAGCTCATTTTCAGGTGCCCTCTGACAACTGACCAGCGAGTACACATAAGCAGGCAGGCAAGGAAAGGGTTGAGCTCACATAAAAAGGACAGATTCCTCCTTTTGTCCCTAAGGCTGGTTGGGGGCTATTATGGTGAGCAGTGACCATCCTGAGCTTGTTCAGCCACGTGTCAGGGGCCATGTGGACAGTCCCCACTTCCTGTCCCCTGCTTGCAATTCTAATCCTCAGAATTTACGCTGCAGTCAGATTCCCTTAGCCAACATCAATATGTGGTGCTCAGTATGAGGCCGAAAGATACTGCTGTGCAAGGCCTCTGGGGCAGCAGTTCAGACAATGGGCTCTGCAGCCTGGCTGTGGAGGAAACACTGACCATTCCTTAATGGGATTAATAAAAACTGCTTCCTAGAGTTGTGGAAAGATTAATGCAAAAGAGTGGGTAGGGCTCCAAAACCCAGCATCTCCGACACAGGGAACACTCAGTGCAGACACCAAAAGACAGAGTTTCAATCTGATGGAAAACACTGGCTCTTGAACAAGTGATTCCTGTAGAATGACATGGTAATAGAACCAAACCAAAAGGCCAGCCCCATCTCCTGGAAATGAACATTGGATGAGGAGGCGTCAGTTCCTGTCACAGAGAGCAAACAGCAGGTGTTAGTCATTTCTATGACTCCAGGGCCCACCTAGGGCACACAGAGAAAGTGCATGAAGAGTATTTGTTGCAAGAAACTAAAGGCAGTCTTAAAGAATGGTTGGTAACTCACCAGAAGGGAAGGTAGACAGAAAGGGCATCCAGCAGAGATTATCAGGGCAGAGGTCCGGATCTGTGACTGATGGGCAATGCTAAGGAGTTCAGCCTTGGTGTGTGCAAGGGAAACAAGTGACAGAAGATAGGCTGGAAGTAGGGACAGTCTAGCTCATGGAGAAGTCTGTGTTGCTGACCTCAGAGTTTACACAGCTTCCCACAGGGAGAGCAGATAGTCAGTAGGTTTCAGAGAAGCAGCCAATTCCATGCATGCCTTTGAAAACCACATGGGGGCAGAGAAAGAGGGTGGCTGGATGCACAGAGGCCCCAGAGAAAGACAGTGTTAAAACCTCAGGAACTTTAATCTGAATGGTTGTGTCCCCTCAAAATGTACATGTTGAAACCCTACCCCCCAAAGTGCTGGTATTTGGAGGTAGGTCCTGTGGAGGTGCTTAGTTTATGAGAGCTGAGCCTTTGTGAATAGGATCAGTGCCCTTACACAAGAGACCTCAGAGGGTTATTCCATTCTTCTGGCATGGGGACTATAGAAGAAGGACACACCACTAGAAAGTAGCCTTCACCAATAATAAATCCGCTGGTGCCTTGATCTTGAACTTCTGACCCTACAGAACTGTGAGCAATAGATTTTGCTTATGCATGTACCACCCAGGTTTTGGCGTTACAGCACCCAAATGGGCAAAGAGCCCAGGGCAGGATTGCACCCCTGTGAATAGAAGGAGGGAGCAGAGAAAAATGTCAGAAGCAGGAAGAGAAAGGTGTGGGGGACCTGATGGCTTTGAAGAGAAATGGGACACAGAGTGATTAACCTCTCTAAGGATGGATCAAAGGACAAAGATGAGTCAGAGAGACAGGGTGTTTGGTGGACAGAGGAGTCAGGTACTGAGACTGGAAGATATTAGAACAGTCACTGTGGCTGCCCTGTTGAGCTCTAGGTACAGGTCAAACCTACCTGGGGTCCAGTGCTCAGGGAAGAGTTAACACAGGTGGAAGTGGCTAGCTGCACTCTAATCTTACGGTGAATCTCTTTCCTGGTCCACCATGGTGAACACCATTTATTTTCTTCCAAGAGCACCAGTGGCACTTTGAAACAAAGAGTCCCATCTTATTGTTCTGCTTTCTCTGCAGACTTGATGAAGTAAAACATTGTTCAAGAAATATCTGTTGGCGGC
This sequence comes from Dolichotis patagonum, assembly GCA_004027295.1. Classification (NCBI taxonomy): domain Eukaryota; kingdom Metazoa; phylum Chordata; class Mammalia; order Rodentia; family Caviidae; genus Dolichotis; species Dolichotis patagonum. The sequence continues at coordinate 86,025 of PVJX010003529.1, read as the reverse complement.
CTTGGGCCACTTGCAGGTCTGAGGTACTGCATGTCTTCAGGGACAAACTTGTCATGTGGTTGGTATCTGTGCATGTGTTGAGTGAGCAGAGAAAAGAAAACACACCCAGGAAAATCACCCAATCTCACATGCCATCTTACATAAGTTACTTGAAGCCACTTGATGGAAGTACTCACAGAACAAAAGAAATAATAAAAATTAGGGTCTCCCACTCAGTGCAGTCCCTGAGCCTCCGTTACCTCAATGCAAAATGGTGCTGGGGCAGACTGCCTGGCAACCTCATTGGGTCAGATGTGGGGACCTCATCACATGACCTAGCTCATCATAGGCTCAGTGATCCATCTCAGGGCTAATTACAGTGATGACTCTGATGACGTATGGTGGGATGATGGAGGCTACTTAATGCTTTCACCCCTAAAACCCTTCAAAGACCATATTGCTGTCAGCATGAACACAGACACCTAATATGACTGGCCCATAAGACCCCTCACTATCTGACCTCTGCTGCTTACACCTTTTATTAGCCATTTTATATAGTTCACTAACTTAAACTACCTGAGACAGACTCACTTTGAGTTTGCAGTTCTGCAGGCTCGAGAGCACAGTACTAGCATCAGCCCAACTCTAATAAAGTTGTCATGATGATGGTATCAAAAAGGAAGAAGTACAGCTGAGAATGAGAGATCATTTCATCAGATAAAAGCCAAAGAAGGGAAAGTGATCAGGCTGTTCTTTTACATGGCTTACTCTCACAGAAAGGAATTAAGAGTCCTGTAAGAACTTAATCCTTCTGAGGACAGTGCCCCAAAGACCTAACATTCCCCACCAGCCTGACTTCTCACGGGTCCCACCATCTCAAAACTACCACACTGAGGATCAAGACTACAACACAGGAACCCCTAAGGACAAAGCACATCAAAACCTCTTTCCTCTCTCTTGTCTCTCCAGCTTGGCTCCTCTAAGGAGGAGGATGGATACTTGTCCTCCTCCCAAATAGGGAGATCTCCTGTCCCCTGAGCAGAAGCTGACTTTAGCTGTTGCTTCTTCTATTAATTTACCCCTTGTTTGCTCATTCAAAAGACATATCTGTTACCTACTCTGTGCCAGGCCTCAAAAAATGGAAGTACCTGGACACCAACCAGGAACAAGGTATCAGTGAGAGAGCTGTTATCCATCAGTACCTGCTTGCCAGTAAGTTTAGTTGAAAAAGAAGTATGAGATGGGTGAGCAGAAGGAAAAAGATCCTAAAGACCCAGGCTGTCCCCCAATCATGATTAATTACAATAATCGAATTATAACCACCCCAGAAATGTCTACCTCCAACAAAGGGTAGGGGGAGAAACAGATGAGAACTGTAATTCTTGATACATTGTGTCAACTTGAGAAGCTAGGAAGTTTAATTAAGTGACTCAGTAGGGAGCCTGGATTCTTATTTTGTAAACATTCTCAGTTTGTGCAAGAGGAGGTCACAGAGGAGGTATGAATGCTACACCCGCCCTGGGGAGTGGTAGCCTGCTTACAATATGAGGGAGAAGAAGAGGTCTATTCTCCCCTCTCACTTTTGCTCTTGTTGCTTTTGCTGTCTTCTGCTGCCTTCAAGTGTTGCCTCTGTGCCATGCTACCCTACTTTGGAGCCAGCTGATGATGTACTGAAACCTCCACAAACTGTAAGCTAAATAAACCTTTGCTTTCTTAGTTTGAGGTGTTAGGTATTTTTTTCTAGCAATGAGAGAAAAGTAACCAAGACAAGAACTATATTTGAGAACTATATTACAAAGTAGGGAGGAAGTAGCGGAAAGAGAATAAGCTCAGCTAAACCTCAATGGAGTTTTGAATCTGTGTCTTGTGGGATTTACTGATAGGTGAGTGGTGTGGGTGGCTCTTTTGCCTCAGATACTTATTTGCATGGGAGGGATAGAGACTGGAGGAAGAAGTGTTTTTGTTTTGTTCCCCATGGAACAAGAGAACACAGATAGGGCAAAATGTACCTCTTTTTTCCCATCTTGGATCCAGGGCCAAAGAGCTATTGAGAAAAGATCTTCAGGCAAGAAATGTAGGAACTGTTTTTGTTAGAGGCTGTGGAATTGAGGGTTCATGTAGCATGGCTTTGGAACCAGATGGCCTATTTGGTAAAGGGGAAGAGATGGCTATGTTGTTTCTGCAATAAAAACTATGCCATCTCAGCCTGAGAACTCCAATGAATCCCATGGGTTTTGTAATTTGGGGATACTAGAAGTGAAGCAAATTTCTCACAAGAGCTAGAGCCAAGAGGAACAGCCAGGAAAGGAAAGAGGAATTCTACCTCCTTCAGAAACCCAGCACCTCAATAGCTGAGGGGAACAGCAAGTAGACAAGATGAAGATGAAGGATAGAGGGTATCCTTCAGGAGCCCTTGGTTGTTGGCTTTGGATGCCAGGTTACATATCAGAACCATTGCCACCCATCACTCCAGAACACCCACATGGAGACCTGGAAACTCGGAACCCATCAGAGCCAGCAACAGCTACTGTCCTACCTAAGTGACCTTCCAAACCCAGAGGTTCCTTAGGGCCATAAACCTGGGGCTGTGATATCAACTAAGCCAGATGGATATTAACCAACTGCAACCCCAATGCATCACCCGCACCCCCAGCCTACTTCAGGCCCAAGGTGGCCCAGCCCCTGTCCCAGCTGAGCTCATTAGTGGGCCTAGCAGCAAGACTGTGAGCAGCACCAATTCCTCCAGGCTCCACGGTTTCCTGAGAAGGGATAATAAATGTGTTAGGAAGCGTGGGGTGATTTATTAAAGTGCATTGTATTGCAATGGTTTTACAAGAAGATTAATTTTTAATAAAGAAACCTATTACCTCACTCTTCGAGGACCTTCTCACACCTAAGAAAAATGATTCTCTTTGCCTCTGTGGAGAAGGCTGGGGCTGCTTTCCTGGAATAGAGTTCACTTTGTTTTCTTGGGCTCCTTCTGAGAGAAGGAAATGGACTTTCTGAGTGGATCCAAGTGAACTTTGGGCCTCTTTTTGTTCCATTAGTAACTGAAGGTCCATTTTTCACCATCCTTTCTCAGTCATGCTGGCTTAAGTCTCTGGTCAGTGGAGCTGCTCCTGTTCTAATCATATGATGTGGTCCAAGCAGATAAGGGGACAGACCTCAGATGCCCTAGATCAGCCAGGTATGGACAGCCAGGACTTCCAGACAGAGGCTGGAGGGGTAGAATAGGAAGTTACAGGAGATCTCTGTGTGATTAAAATGTCATAAAGGAATGTGAAATAATGGTACACGAGAAAGAAGCTACATATAGAGGAGTAGACAAGACGCTGGGCTTAGAAGTCAGGAACACTCCAGCCAGGTGACCTTGGGGAAGTTGCATTACCTTTGACTTTGAATTCCCTCATCTGTGAAATGGTGGAATTAGGGGAGGACTCCACTAACTAGAACAAGCAACAAGTTCAGCAAAGGGCCGGGGTTTATAGTTGTTGCAGCTGCTGCTATTTGTGTTACCTAAAGAAGAAAGAAGAGAAGCTGGGACCTGGAGGGCAGGGAACAGAGACATTAGTACAAGCTAAAGTTCCTTAGTAGGAGCAGCATAAAAGCAGACAGAGAGCAACTTGCTAAGGAAGAGACTTCAGCAAAAGCTAAGAAAGGACAATGCTAGAATGTAAGGCACACAGGCAGCTGCAGAGGGACCTTGGAGACTCTTTCTCAACAGAATTTTAGAAAGAGGAAAGAACCCTGCAGCAAGAGTAATTACAGTTGGTTAACTCAGAGACAGACAGTCATTGAAATTAATAATTATCATTATAATTATCATTAGTATCATAATTGCTAAAAGTAAGTACCTTCATGCAACAAAAATTAGTTGAGAAACTACAATGTGCAAACCCTAGAATTCATCAACCATAATCCCAGGGTCCCAAGTCAGAAATGAGGCCTATTAGTTCTATATAAATGGATTTTACCAAGTTCAGGATAAAACTAAATCACTGAAATTCTCAAAGAGACCGGATCCAAATAAAGATATACCAATAATAGCTAACAAATATTGAGTGCTTGGTCTATGTAGACACAATGTCAAGTACTCAATCTATTCATTCATTTAACTATTTGTACACTACATATCTGATAAAGTGTCCCTATTATATAAAGAACACTTAAAATTCAATAATAAAATTTTCATGTTCTGGATTTTTCTTTCTTTGAAATGCAAGAAATTGAACCCTGGGCTTCATGCATGCCAGGTAAATGATCTACCTCTGAACTACATCTCCAGGCTCTATTCTGGACATTGAATATAAGACAAATCCTTTAATATGTGATTTTTGGAGTATGGCTTCTTTCTCTAAGTAGAATATGTTCAAAGCTCACTCATTCTGCTGTATGTATGAAGGCTTCACTGTTTTTATGATTGAATAGTATTCCATTGTATGGTTATAGCACATACAAAGAAAAAGTACATTAGTAGTTGCCAAGGCTGAAGGAAGAGGGGATGACAGTAACCTCTTAGCAGGTAATGGGGTTTCTGTTTGGGTGACAAACAGTTCTGGAGCTAGAAGTAGGGGTGGTTGAACAATACTGTGAATAGTTTAGCACCAAGGAATTTTATGTTTTACAATGATTAAAATGTTGACTTTTGTGTTACGTTCATTTTACCAGAATAAAGCCATCTGAACATAATGGACAACCCACATTTTAAAAATGGACAAGAGGTTCCCTAGTATCTGAATGGACACTTAACCAAGGAAGATAGCCACATGGCAAATGAACAAGTGAAAGATGTTCCCCATCACTTGTTATTAGAGGAGTTCAGGTTTAGGCCACAATGAGACACTGCTATAGACCCAGGAGATCATCTAAAATTACAAAGACTGGTCTTAGGAAATGTTGGTAAATCTATGAGGAACCAGAACACCTGCACACTGCTGATGGGAATGTAAAATGGAGCTATCATTTTGGAGAGATATGAGGGAGTTTCTTGGAAAACATTCACCTACAAATAATCCCAGCCATTCCACATTCAGCTGTTTATTCAAGAGAAGTGGAATGATTTGTACCCAGATGTGTGTATCAGCCTTAGGTATCAGAACCCCAAACTGGAAACTGCTCAAGGGCCCCTTCATTGGGATTGTGATAAATAAAGTGTGATATATTCTCCCAGTGGAATTCTACTCAGCAATAAAAGGAAGAAATACTGTTACATTCAGCCCTATAGGTGGTCTTGAAATCCACTGAAGTCAAAGAAGCCATATGCAAATGACTGCACAGACTGAGCCCTGCCTATGCAATCAATTTACATGAAATGTTAGTGGGCTGAGCGTGGTAGCACACACCGTAACCTCATTACTCTGGGAGGCTGAGGTAGGAGGATTGCAAGTTTGAGCCCAGCTTGGGCAAGTTAGTGACTTAGCGAGACAATGTCTCAAAATAAAATGGCTGTAGATATAGTTCAATGATAAAGCCCTTGGGTTCAATCTGTAGTACTGAAAACAGAAAGGAATGTCCAGAAAAGACAAATTCAGAGAGACAGACAGAACAGAGGTTTCCTGGAGCTGCAGGAATTGCCCAGAACTAGGAATTAAGGAAGGACTAACAAAAATGAAATATTTTGGGGTGTGATAGAGAGAGAAACATATTTATGGTGATAATAGTACACTATGAATTTATGAAAAGTCAATGTATCATATAACTGGACTACTGCAGCATATTGCCTATCTCGACTTTGCTTTTAAAATGGTGTGCACCTATGGTTGCATTTACATAAAATTCTAGAATCCATGAACTGAGTTACAGAGTGGAAAATAGATTCATTGTTGCCAGAGGAAAAGGGAAGCAAGGAGTGGCAGGAGTAGTGAGATTACAAAGGAATACAAAGAAACCCTTGAGAGTAAGGCATATTTTCATTATATTGATTGTAGTGATAGTTTAACAGGTATATACACAATTCATTACTTATTATCCATATGTAAAGTTCTCTAGATGGATAACTTCTATACTCATTTTTTTGAAGGAGAGAAGACTCTTATGAGGCCAGGCTGATTCACCATGTCCCTCATTGCACAAGCATACACACAGACACACACACACATATACACACCCCTCCGAGATGAGACACTAGCAGTGGGGCTCAGCACTGACAAAGTAACTGTGAGGTCTCAGTCTTGGGAATAGAAATCTGAGTACATATTTTGTTATGCTTCTCAAGCAAGAAAGTTTAAGAGTTCCCTGGTTATGTCTATTCAGCAAGAGTGCTGTCCAGGTTAGGGAAGTGATGGCAATGTCAGTGATACTGCAAACACTGAGGAATGGAAGTACAGACGTGTGAGAGCTGAGCACCCTGTGCATTCCTCTGATAGTGCTAATGTGACAATCCACGGAGACTGGGCAGCTTACAAAATATATCCTCACAATTCTGGAGACTGGAAGTCCAACATCAAGGTATCATCAGGGCTCATTCTTCTAATGACTTTTCTTTTCTCCATAGCTGTGGGTGTTGTCTTTACTCTGTCTTCTCAAGATTTTCCTTTTGTATGTGTCTGTGTCCTACTCTCCCCTGTCACACATGTCACCTTGGTTAGGATCCATCCTAATGACTTGATTGTAACTTAATTATCCCCCTTTAAAGGTCTTCTCTCTAATATACTGGGAGCTAGGAATATAACATGAATTTGCAGGTAGAGACAACTCATTCCAGAATAGCCTTCGATGATGCTGGTGTAAAAGTAGAAAACCTGGTAGGTACTCAGGAGACATAACAAGAAGGAAAGAGGAGATAGTAAGAAATTAATCAGGCAGTCACAGATAAAAGTTTCACAAATAAGGCTTGTGAGGTGAGATGTTATTAACTGTTCTGTCTTGGGTGGATATGGCTTCTTGGAATGTTTGGGTAGCCCAGATCTGCACTATCATCACTTGGGAGGTTATTTGCAATGTAGAATCCCTAGCCCCATCCCAGACCAACCATAACGGCTGATTGATCATGTCAAATTGAGAAGTTTAGAAATTTAACTAAGTCGCCTCAACAACTCTATACTTCAGGACATAGAGGACCTGCCCTTGGGTGGCTCGTTGCCTGGACAGTATAAAGGGGAAACAGGGAAGGAAGAAATAGCTTTTGTTCTTCAGAAGCATTCCAGCCCTCACCTTCATCTTGGACATCATCTCCTGGCTTGTAGTGAAGACTCTGGCTTCCACCTCAGATTTTTCAGCCTTCTGGTATAGACTCCTAAGTCTTTCATTGCAGACCCAGTGGCCTCCTGATATGGACTTGCATAGGAAACTGCAGTGAACTCCAGATCTTGGACTGAAACCTTTAGTCTCTAATGTACAGACACCCTCTGCATGCTTTATCATTCAACTATGTGACTGACCACCATAAGTCGATCTTCTAATTTCTTGTATATCTTGTGTTACAGCTGTTTCTCTAGTAAAACACTGACTGATACATCAACTAAATCAGACCCCACATTAAAATGTTCCCAGGTGAGTCCTGCATTAACATCAAGCAGTGCCCGTCTAAACTCTAAACTTCTGACAAGCTCCCCACCTCTCAGAAGCCAGGTAGTCCAGGATTGATCCCAGTTCTAACAGCTTCCCACCTGCCCCTATACTCCTGTGTATGCACTTGTGTGGCTACCTATGCAATTAAGTTATAATGAGGCTGCAATTAGCCCTGTTAGCAAACTGGTTTGCACCCAATTGATTTTCTAGTTGTGTAAATTTGCTCAGTAATGACCCATTTTAATCGTAAGTAAAATTATCCCACAAACCCAGCTCTATCTATGGCAGTCAGACAGCTTTTTGAGATGACCCAACAAGAAGGCAGCTCTCAGGCATTCCTGCCCCTGTGGCCTCCCCAGAATGCTGCAAAATGGTAAAGGAAATGCTAGCTGACCAAATCAGGTAGTTACAGGTCTAGTCCCTGAACTGAGCAGGATGACACTTGAGTATACAGAGCCTGTGGGTGGTCATGATCATCTTCCTGTCTCACTGTCACCATCTACAGACTCAGAGAAGGTAAGTTATCATGTCTTTGTCACCCAGTAAAACAACAGAGGAGCCTGATTTGACCTGGACACCTCATGACTCTGCTGAGCCAGGCTCAGCCACTGCTGATACTTGCATAGAGGTTTGGGAGCAGCATTATCTTTTTCTCAGGCTTTGAAAAGATGTTTCTTTAATAGGCCATTGTTTCTTCTCTTTCTGTAGGTCCTTCCCTCCAATAGGAAAAGCTGGCTGCTTGGGAATGGGCTAGGAGATGCTTAGCGGGGACATTTGGGAATGTCACAGTCTGAGAAGTAAGAAGGCATTGACATAAGGGTGCTGAGGGGCCCAGATGGTGGAGCAAGTCAGAGACCTCCAGCCTCTGCTTCTGTGCTAGTTAAGGAAACTCATCCTGGGTGTGGCTTATTCAGCTTTCCGCTCTCTCTCTCACTGCCTATGGCCTCTGGTAAAGACTCGGTTTCTTAATGAACTCTCCATAGCTGGTTTCACTCTCCAGGCCCTATTTTAATCCTTGCAAAGCAAAACAGACTGGTGGCCTGTTCAGTTCTGCTGTTTGAATGAATGGTGCTGTCTCTCCAAAGCTGATACTAAAACTCATCCCTAGGTTTGGATGGGATGTTCAGAGGTAGTCCCTCTGGGGAAGTGTCTAATAGATTCTTATTTTATGAAAGAACTGGAAGGAACTAACCTAGACTTCTCTGCTCTTCCTGTTTTCCACCAGGTGAGAACACAGGAATGGGTCTCCTTTGCAGCCTTGCCACAAGTGATAACACAGGAAGGAGGCCTCCCTCACACACAAAATGCAGCACCTGATCTCGGACTTCTCAGTCTCCAGAACCACAAGAACAAATGGTCTTTCTAAATTATCTGGCTTTGGCAATTTTGTTACAGCACCACAAACAAGCTGAGACAGCCTCTCCTGCTGGCTGATAAAGAAAGAGAGGAAATGAGAGAGGGAGGGAGAGTCAGAAACTCATGTCAGTCAGCAAAGACCCAAGGGACCTTCCTGCTTCTCAGTCTCTAACCAAATAGGATAAGGCCAGATGCCCCTTATACCCTGTTATGGATTTCAGGTCAGGGACTAGACCTGCAATTACCTGAGTTGGTCATTTCCTTTACCATTTTGCAGCATTCTGGAGAGGTCAACTTAATGCCAGCTGGATTACATCAGCGTGGTGCTAAGCATAGATGTCCCACCTGAGGAAAGTTGCCAGATAAATGGAGATGTGGAGAAGGAGAAGCTGGTCATTGAGGCATTGAGGCATTGTGGGTTCTCCTACATGTTGCTGTTTGAGATGTTGATTTTCCTGATCCTTACACTGAGCATTGTTTCCTGGCTTTGCAGGGGAAGATGTGTGCTGCTTGGTCTCCAGGATGAATTTATGCTGGCTTCCTGACATGTACTCGACTGTGCTTATTGTCGGAGGAGCTCGGGGCCTCCGTGTCGCTGAGGATGGCTGTGGTACTTTTCAGGACAGCCCTGGTCTTTGTTTTGAGTTTGACTTCTCGGCTCCAGTGTAGAACCCTCAACCTACCAGCACAGCTCCTTTACCCTACTGGCATAGAATTTCTAGCTTCCACCGCTGACCTTTGGGCCCTCCCAGCACAGATCCATTAAAGAGACTGGTGTGAGTCCTTCTTGTGGGCTCTAGACCTCCAGTTGGACTCGTGGGAGGCATTGTCATGAGCTCTGGGTCTTCATCTGGATTCATGTAGGACATTGCTGTGGGATTCAGGCCTTCGGCTGAATATTCTATGTCTTTAGTGTCATGGATGGATTTCCTGCACTTTCTTGTGTTAATTCCTTGACGGAAAACATAATGCTCTGCTGGAGTTTGTGCCACACAGATTTCCCCATCTGTCTTCCAGAGCCATTTGGTCTTCTTCTCCATTTGGAGCCCCCAAACCACGATGTGGTCAAAGGAAGACTTTACCAGAACCATAGCCAACTGGAAGAGAGGGAGATAGAAGGTTCTTTTCTGGTTGCCTCTCTGTTAGAATAAGGATTGCTTGTAACTTGACTCTCTGCAGAACTTCGTATCTGTTATAGTATAGATCTAAATTTTCCCTCCAAAGTCTCATTTGTTTAAAAGTTGACCAGATCTCCTGATGAGTTCAAGCACTGAATGTGCTATTAGGAGGTGAGGCCCAGTTGGAGATGGGTCACTAGGGGTACAACCTAGAAAAGTATGTTCTTGTCTCTGGCTCCTCCCTTCTCTATCTGCTTGGTGACTGCTATGGTTTGAAGAGCTTTCCTCCACTTTTCCCTTCTACCATGCCATTTCTTCCTTGGAGCTGATCAGTCAATCATGGAATGACACTGTGAGCCAAAATAATCCTTTATACTGGGGTGTCAGGTATTTTGTCCCAGTTAAAGGAAAGTAATTAAAACAACACCCATATTAGGTCACATCGCTGATAACCTTCAGGATCTTCATAATACCTGTCCTCTTCTAACTAAGGAGTGGTGGCAGCGCCCTGTTGCTGCCAATTCCATGATGCTGTGCCTTCTTTAATGGCTCCCTTGACTCTTTGATAAATAATCCTCTTATTAAACTCCTCTCTGCTCTTCTATCACTCCATGTCATCTGTTCCCGGCAGTGATCCTGACCCATACAGAATCTTACATTTTTGATCTCTAACCCTCCAATACAAACCTAAAGAAGATACAAACATTTGTAGTCTTGTGTTAGAGTTGAAGGAATCAAGACTCAGAATTCACATTTACAGGATCCCAGTGCTATACATTAGTTAATAGAATTCTGGACCTATAGAGGCTAATTATATTTGTGGTGTATGAGAAGGAGGTAAATAAGTGCTCATTGAATAAATCAATGACTAAATTAATGGACTCACCTATCTGACTCTCAAATGCAATGTTTTAATCCAGGTTCTATTCCAGGCTAATCATCATGCTATCTTCATAGTCCACAGGAACTATAGCTCAGCCCTGTCTATAGCCCATCCCAAGTTCTTCAAAGATCATTAGCCAAACTGCCCCCATATTCACCCCAACTCAAGCTGATCAGCTTCTTCTAAGAGTGCCATTACTACAGAAACTTGCTGTTTCCACCACTGCATTTTTCCATCCCTGTGCCTTGGCATCACAGAAGCCCTTTGCCTTAATCCACAAATTTTTCCAATATATTGCAGTTTTAGTGGGACTATTAAAAAGCTGTCAGAGAAATGCTGGTAATGGCAAAAAAACATTTCTCAGGGGCCATGAGGCCCCCACATATCCATCAGCGCAGGCTTGTGCGACAAAGCGGCCCTCATTTAGAACATGTCAGTGCTGATTATTAATATGGGGAAAACACCTGCTCGGTACGTTTGTCCGGGAGGTGAGCTTAGCAGGACACGAGGGCAAGCTGTGGCCTCAGCTGCAGAGAACACCCTGGTGTCTAGGCTTGGTCTGCTGGAAGGCCACTGTAATTAATTAGGATTTGACTATCTCAGCACTGGAGGAGCGGGAGAAAGGAAGGGCAGAACAGGCAGGGAAGAACACGCAAAACTCAGAGACGACTCCTCCTGGGTAAGTGAAATGCACTTCATATCTGGAATCCGCAGCAGGCTGATGTGTTCGTTTGTCCTCATATTATTTAGCTCACAAATTAACCTCAGGGACTTCCTACAAAACTGTCGTGGATGTTCAAATCCTACTCATAAACCAGAGAGCTCTGCTTTGGTATTTCATGAACCAAACCCTTTTGAGATACAAAATCTCCATCACTATCACCATTCAGTCAAGATTGTATGTTGATGCATTTGTTTGTCTGTTCATTCATCCATCTATTCATTCATGTATGAATGTTTGCATTTCTTTCTCTCACCCACCCACCCATCCTACCATCTATCCATTCATACATGCATACATCTATGCATCAACCCAGGAATGTTTTCACTCAACTGGAATTTATTGAACAACTACTCAGGTCCAGATGACAGGCTGGTCCTGAAGAATAGTGCTAAGATGAATTGGACCCTGACCCTTGACTTCGAAGATTTCTCAGGTTAGCAAGGGAAAACAGGCACATGCTTGGGAAATAGGACCCTGGCTAAGAGTGTAGGAGCAGATCACTTGAAGTGAAAACACAAGACTTCCCAAAAGGAACTCTCCGATCTGGATTATGAAGGGTGAGTCAGAGTTTGACATGTAGATAGGGAAGGACATAAACTGAGATATTTAGGTCCCTTCCAGGCAGAGAAAGAAGCCTATGCAGAGACATGCCAGACTCATTACAGGTGGGATTTACAAGACATAAGAAGACCAAGAGCAGAAAGCAATGGACTTTCTGAGGTCCCAATCCCTGAATGGAACCATGTATTTGTGGGAGAGGGAAGAGTCTAGAGAGGGGAACAGGGAGGTAAATGGTGCCTCCTATTCAAACCAATGTACTCCCTGAACCTAAACATGGTATGGTATCCCCAGTGCAGTAGAATGTCTTATCTGTAGAATTGTATTACTTCACTAGTTCATCCCTGTCTCATCAAAAATTAAATGGAAGTTCAAACAATGAGGATTTAAGTAGCAGAATGAGTTCTGGGCACCGTATATGTGCCTCATGCTCATCATTCCATTTTAAAACTCAATGCAGCATTCAAAGAATAGTCTTCTTGAGGAAACCAATACTCAGTGAAGCTAAATAACTTGCTCACAGCCTTGCATGTGGCAAGTGGGGAACCTAACTGAGGTCCATAGATTTTATTTCCAAAGCACGGGTCATTTCTCTATCACTCTTACAACTTCTCCCTCACAGCCAATGGAAAGAGAGCCATCAGGAAGGACACAGGATCTTTTGGAACTAGTTTTGTCTGAGAAGAATTGAGCCAAGTGTCAGACAAGTGATGAGGACTTGTTTGATGCCACTGTGGCCTTACAGAGTGACAAAGAAAAGAGGTAAAGTTTTTCAGTGGTGTTTGTTGGGCTTTGGGTAAGTTGAAGGATAGAGGGAAGTTAGCTGTGTCAATGTCAATTCCTGCCACTAGTTGGGTGCTTTCTAAAAAAGAAATCTTAAGCATCTAATTCTGATGTAGCATCTGCTTGCTCATCCTAGAGAGAAATTTTTCATTTCAGAAATTCCTGTGTGGGCAAATGACCGAAGCTAAAAGGACAGAGAAACATTACCCAACCCAAGGGTCCTGAGCTCGTGGCTCGCAGAGCACAAGGAGCTTCTGTATCCCTCCTGCACTTGTGTTAAAGCTAACCATGGTGTCTACTTAAGAAGACTGGCTGATTGTTTTAGCGTAGTTGCTGATGTATCTGGATAAATGACCTACTAAAGAGCAAAAACACAAACTGAGGGTGGTGGCACCAACCAATAGCCTTGTAGCCCAAATGTAATAAAAAGGGGAAAGAAGGAAGCTTTGCTTCTGTTTCTTTGGAGATCTAAACTTCACCATCACCTTTGGACATCTATCTTCAGTCTTGTAGTACAGACTCTGGATCCACACAGGAGTCTGCAGTGAACTATAGGCCGTAGAATTCTGAGTGGATCCTTTGGCTTTCCAGGGTACATATGGCCCTTTTGCAGTCTTCTGCATGACTCTGCAGGTAGCCATTGTAAGTGTGTGTGTGTGTGTGTGTCTGTGTATGTGTGTGTGTGTATATGTGTGTGTGTGTGTGTGTGTGTGTGTGTATATATATATATTCTGTTCTTCTAGTGAACACTGGCTGATATAACTTGTTTAAGTGTCATCTGGGTGAACTAACCTTTAGCAAGACAATGGGAAAGCCCGTGGCCATCCTGGCTTCCATCACAGGGGGCACAACTGCTTTTCCGACTGCAAAGAGAAACACTCCTTTAGCACCAAAGGTGGGGGCTTTCCAAATCTTCTTCTTGCTCCAGCTCAAGAGTTCCAATTTAGGGAATTACTTTAGGCTGCCTTTTGATGGGGAGCTTAAAGGGCAAAGTTTGGGCTGCAAATAAAATTGAGTGCACAGAGCCAGGGTTGCTAACGTGCACCGGCAGCATTTTAAGGAGCTTACAGGCAACTCCGGGGAAGAGCTTATTATACCTCTGCTTCCAAGGAACCTGTGGATCAGATTTAATCTGTAAAGCGGCCCCGTCAAGGTCTCATCCTTGGGCGAACACAGCCTCCAGCAGAGCCTGGCTGGGCTTGAAGCCCCTCCCCAGCCCAGCCAGCAACCACGCATAGCCAGTCCTTGGACTCCAGGCTCCAGTCTCCTGTATGTTCTACTCACTTGTCTGAGATTCGGGTGCTTTGCCTACGTAGTTTCCACAGCCAGTAAAACAGAATGATCTCATTTTTAATAATGCTAGGCAATAATTTTGGCACTAGGATCACTCTCGCCACCCATCAGCCTAGAGATAAAGAAGAAGAAAATATCTCATTTCTGGATCAATCCACCAGATGGTTCATCTCTATCCACCGCACACTGTGGCTCCCATTACACTGCTCTTTGCAAATTGTAACTATTTAGTGTCCATCACATCAGTATTTTTGCCTAGTTAGCCTTTCAACCTCATTCCCTAAAGTAACCAAGCTGCACTCCTCCCACCATGCACCTTGTTCCCGCGCTTGCTCTGAGACACATATGTCTCTTGTTTTGGGAGCCACTGCCCGGCACCAGCTAAGTATATTACTGCCTCAAAAATTAACTCACACACTGAGAATAATCACAGAAAAGAAATTTGTTTTCCTACAAGGTTTTTTTTCCAGCTGTTTTAATGCAGACAATTTTACCCTTAAACCCAAATTGAAAAAAAAAAAGACACACACAGAGAGAAAGACTTTAAAATCTACATAATTTGAAAGTGCTTAATGTAAATTAGATAGATCAGCCTAATTTTATTTCAGTACTTTTTAATTGCATTTATAATTAGTAAAATACATTAATGTGTTACACAGAGGGTCAGGAGTTCTGGTAAAGGGATCTAATTAAAATGCTCCATTGCTTTTCTGTCCCACACACTCCAAGGAACCTGGAGGTCTGCTTCCGGCCACAATGAGACTTGGACCCACTTTTAACTCATTTGTGACTCCATGAAGGCAGGCAATGCTGAGATTCAACAGCCCCCAGTGTGGAATCTCGGACTGCGTGTCTCTCTCTGTCTATCAACCACCCCTGAGCTGCCTGTGAGTCTGCACCATATCTGAGAAGCCAGGCTCCTTTGTCTTCACGTGGCAGAATGTTTCAATAAGAAACCCTGGGATCCATCTCCAGTCCCCTCACACCCATTTGACAGAAAGGCTCCTCAGGACTTTTGCCCTGGATAAGGACTCAGAATAGCAGCAGGCAGCAAATCTCACAGGACCAGGGCATTGTCCTAGCTTGGGTCTCCAAGAAGCCCCATTTGCTATGTGAGAAGCAGCTGAGGACAGAAAGGCCTTTCTGTAATAATCATACTGTGACACCAATGTTTTTTTCTCTCTCTTCCAATTTGTTTTCAAAGTCATCCTGAAATTAAGTCATAGGCCACCCTCAGGCCCTGGGTCATGGGGGCCACATCCACATCACCAAACTATGTCCTCCCGTTCCACAAGGTCTTGGCCACCTTACACGTGCCTGCCTCTGGAGTCCCTGTCACTGCATGGCAAAAGATCCCAGGTCTGCCCACACTTCAGCCAGGGCTTGAGGGCACAATGCAGCCCATTCATAGCACAGAGATACAACCTTCCCTCCCTCTGTCCCATGTATATCAAGTTCTGGTCACAGGATGTCCTGCACTAGTGTGCCCTCTACTTCCTTGCCTGATTAACATCTCATCAGAATGTGCTCATGACACAAGAGAAAAGAGTAAGCAACCAAGCCATGTCTCCTCCAGCACTCAGGGTTGATCCAAAGTTAGCAACACACCACTGGACTTGTCATACCAGGTCACCACCTAGTGTTATAGGACAATCAGCTGCCCAATCCTAAGCTCATTCCATTATTTCATGTTCTCTCTCTCTCTCTCTCTCTCTCTTCTCTTTCTCTCTCTCTCTCTCTCATACTGGGATTGAACCCAGAACCTTCTCACTGAGCTACAACCCCAGGCCTTTTTAAATTTTTATTTTATTTTAATTTTTGAGTGAAGGTCTCACAAAAACTCTAAGTTGCCCAGTTGCCCACGCTGGGCTCAAACTTACAGACTTTCTGCCTCAGCCTCCCAAAGCCCTTGGGTTATAGGCATGTGCCATAATGCCCAGTTTACTTCTTTCAATTTGTGTACTTCTTTTCATGTATGAGTAAATTATATAACTGTGCATATAGACTTACATATAGACATTTATACTTAATGGGAGAAATGAAACATGCTATATACATATGCACACACATATAACAGACAGATGTGTATAGACTGTAATACATAGGCTATACAACTACTTATAAACATATATGTGTAATAAAATATATATATATACTTAATGGGAGAAACGGAAGATTCACAAATAACTCTAGAGAAACACATTCCCTTTCAGGGGACAAGTGTATATATTTAACATATGAAACAATGCCTACATATAACAACACGCTCCCATTTATATCATTAATTTTAAAATTCAAACATAACACACTACATTCTGGTCACTGACTTTCATTGACCAGGCAGAGGGACTTGACTTTACACAGTGAGCTGTCTGCCTATTGTTTGATTTTTGCACCTTAGCCCAGTAGGGGTCATTGTAACAAATCTCCATTTTGCAGGTGGAGACTCTGAGGTTCAGAGTGAAGCTCTAGGGTCTCACAGGAGGCAAGTGGCAGGGCTGCTCCGGACTCAGACCCGCATCACACTCAGTGTTCTGTGTCTCAGGCCACATTGACAGTAACATTGAGGGAGTTCATGTTGTGCCAATAAATGTGAGGACCTGGGGGGACTTCAGCTCAGATCCCTAGGGGTTGATTTTTGATCTGGCAATATTAAAATACTCCTTCTTCATCCAGAGGACAAAACAGGACACTTAGAAAAGCCTTTGAAAGGAAAGAGAAAAGATATGTTACAAGCCCCATTGCAGCTCAGGCTTCAGGAAGAGGAGCAGACAGGTGAGTAAACCAGACCACAGCACCAGCTCCGTTCCTGTGGTCCTTGAGGTCCTCTAATGAATTCACTCTGCTCTGTCACTTCTAACCGAGGATCACCAGGCTTGTCAAGTCCCCATGCCTTTGCCCACCCTGTGCCTTCTACCTCAGGGTCCTTCATCTCCCTGGTCAACCTGGAAATCAAACCTTCCATTCTTCAGATCACAGAGTTAGCATCTTCATAATACAGAGTTCCCGGTCCTTAACTAAGACTACAGGACACACACAGGGAGAAATCAACTCTGCAGGGAGAGGTAGCTGTGTTATAATATGCTGTTCGAAGTTTTTGAGGGCAAAAATCTGTCTCATTTATACAACTAATAGCAACAATGAGCATAGCAACATTTATGTGCCAATCATTTCATGTACAACATTTCCATAACTTCTCACAATTCAACTAGTCATATTTAACCCATTTTGCAGGTGACTAGATAGAGGAGATTCAGAGAGGTTGAGAGACATGTCCATTGTCACACAGCAATTAAGTACTAGAAGCAGTATTCAAACCCAGGATGTCCAGGGTTTAGCACACATTATACACACAGTAAGTGCTGTCTGAAAGACTAAACAGTATATATTTACACAAATCCTCTCATACTATGTCTCATTCAATAAACCTCGAAGACCTGGGGTTAGGACCTCCCTCCACAGCCTATCCCTCTGATTCTGAAAGCTCATGACTTACTTCGAAGTCAATATTTCATTATAAGCCCATCACACAGGTCAGTGCAATAATTAATGACTATCTGCTGATGTGACTGCTTATCGTATTTTAGCTTAATTCCAATAAAATCTAAATGGTCTATTAATTTTCCTAATAAATTTAGATATGGCCTCTGACCGCAATCTGGCTTTGATTAGCTAACAAAATATTTGAAGATGGGCCAAGCTGGCTTTTCAAATATTTCAAGCAAATAACACTTAAGTGGATTTAGGATTTTCGGCATCAGCTTACGGCTGGGCTGGGTGCTGAGTAAAGGAAGGAGATAGTTTTGGACATAATTGGTCCCCAAAGTATATGGAAGCCAAATGTGAGCAAGGCAAAGAGGAAAGGCAGCCTATGCTATAGAAAGAACAAGGCCAGAGCAGCAGGGGGGACCTCTCAAGAGCAGACATTGGTGCTGAGGCTACCTACCTACAAGGTATTCAAAAGTCAGCAGCCACTGATGCAAATGCTACATGGAAATTTTCTTCACGGATCCCCAAAAGGATCTAGAAAAATTGGAGTAAGACAGCTCTTGGCCAGGCTTCTTGCAGGCCTGGTTCCTTTACCCTTCAGGTCTCAGTGTAAATGTCACCACCATGGAGTCTCTCCTTGCTCAGAGAAGACACCACCCTCCCTACCATCCAGTCTTTATCACAAAACCCTACTTAGTTTTCACATGTCACACATTAGACTTTGTGACTTTTGACCCCTTTTACAGGAAAATAAGCAATAAAAGAGCAGAAACCTACCCAATTCTCAGCATATCCAAATGCTCAATAAATATTTTAAGGTAAGCACATAGCTGATGAATAAATGATGGTAAATTGGTGATACAAGAGACTTACAGAAGTTAACCTGGAAACAAGTAGGAAAATAACAGAAGTAGGGAAAAGTAGGACTGGAACCAGAGCAAGGCTAAAACACTGATCCTTCCTGATACAGCTGTGCCTCATTCTGAAGGGCAGCCTCTTCTCAGTACATCTCAGAAACTAATATACCACACGACTACCCTCCTCTGATTGTCTCTGACTCCACCTTCAACTTCAGGGCAATCAAGCTGCACATCCCCCCACTGTCCCAAGACCTACAATGGACTGGGTGCTTATCCACTGGGGATTGATCACGGCTGGATTGACTGACCCAATCTTGTTTTGGCCTTCATTTGGCATCATTTGCCTCTTCTGCATCTTCCATGCTTTGGTTTCCACCCCTCTGGGATGCACCCATCTCCTGAAAATCCAAATCTTGGCATTTTAGAACCCAGTTAAGATGCAAGTGGATTCCATGATGTCAACATTCACCCTTTCTGACTCCAGTCCTGAGCAGATTACAACCCTCCCTGATAATGCACCAAAATCCAAGCATGCAGGCATGTCACAAAGAGACAGAACCCTTCCCCCATGTCCTGCAAGTGACCCCTCCTGGCACCATCCAGGATCACAGATGTGTGTGACCAGCACTGTCTGCCCCACCACTGGCAGACTAAATGAGAGAACTAACTAATTATCAGACACAGGGACTTTGGAAGGCAGGGGAAGAGGTCACTGCTGTTAAGACCACTGCTGTTCCACCGGATGCAGGCAGGGAGAAGAAAGGAACTGGCATATCTCAGGCTCTAATAAAGGATGTAATGAGGGAGGTCTGCACACATACAGAAAGAAAACGGATCTCTCTAGAAATGCTATAAGCTGTTCTCTCCAAGAAATGCTAATAGCTGAGATTTTCAAGAGAACTGGCAAGAGCGCTAGGAGAGAAAAAGGTTTAGTGGGCTGAAGGTCCTGAGGTAGATCAGCTCTTGGTCCTTCACTGAAACCAAAAAGTTCAGCATAGCCTGACACAGTGAGAAGAGAGGAGGGAACAGCCAGTGCAGAACCATCCCTTGCCAAGTATGGATTAAGCCTTTCACCAGGCATCTCAAACTCACTGCTGTTATCTATAGAAACAACACAAATTGTTGCTTTTCCCATTCTCCTGATAGAAAGGGAGACTCAAACAATTTAGGTAGCTTGGGCAAAGTCATACAACTAGGAAGGGGAAGAGCTGAAATGTGAGCTAAGTCTTTCTAGTTTGCATGTGATCCTCTCTGCTGGTCTTCCCAGCAATCAGACGGGCAAGAATGGGTGAGAGTCTCAGAGAACACATAGGTGGTATGTGGACTGGGATCCCACATGACAGGCATAATAGGATTGCAGCCTCTCAGTTGCTAATACATAAGAGATGCCACCAGACTCTACCTAGATTTAATATTGGTTTAGCAGTCAGGAGTTAATTAAATGTTAATGTTCAGTCACTTGAAATTAAATATTAGGAATCTCAGCTTTATTTGTAAGTTTCATAAGCCATCATTACAGTGTTCTGCTTGGCTCCTCTCCCGCTGGGCCACCTGACTCCTCTGGCTGAATCCCCCATCCACAGGCAAACTCATTTCGCTCACCACACGTCTTGACACGCAACAACTGACCTGCCTGACAACTATCCTTCTCCACAGAGCAAAATCAGAAGGCTTTCACACACACACACACTTTCACCCAGGGTGAGTTCACCTCTAGCATCATTGGTATTTTAATGTTTGTAACATCTTACAGACGACACAGCACTTACAACATATGATGAAATTTGGCTTCACAGGGGGGATGAGGATGATGGAAGAGGGGAGGAGTGAATAGAGGAAGCAGAAGAGGGAGAGGTGAGGGCAAAGATGGAGATAAGGTAAAGGAGAGAGAGGAGGAAGAAGAAAATTAGAACAGGAGAAGGATCCTTTTTTACATGTTTTGCACACTTCTATGCAATGCTCATCTAAGCTCACACAGTAAGGATTGTTACCATGAACATTTTATGGATAATGAAACTAAAGCCCAGGGAGATCAGAGCACAGTCCCAAGATCCTGTGTGTGCTATGATGGACACCCAGGTGAAGAAGACTTCCCATGCTTATCCTCATAGCCACAAATGACCACACAGAGGATAAAAGGTCAAGTTCAGGGAAGGTATGTGCTCTAGTCAAACCCCATGGTTTCATGCGCTTGCCAATCAACTTTCCTCTATGTGAAGATGCGACATTCAGAAAGGTTAAAGGGCTCACTCAGGATCACACAAGTGGATAACATGGACTGTTCATGTACATCCACACACACCACATACACCCATGTATACACAGGCACACACACATACACACATGAACACATACTGCATACACCTATGTGTGTGCATGCATACTGACTATATTCACATGCATTCACACACACACTATGCACACACATACATACATCCAAATGGGCACACATACACACAGATACACATTCATGCACACATACACATACCTCTACGTGCACATAGGCATACCCGCACATGCACACAAACACCATTTACACAGTTATATGCATACACATGTACATGCACAAATGAATCCTGGTTTCTTTCCACCTGGAATGTTTTCAAGAGAGGTGATCAGTCTGAGCCCCTAAACACTGCTGGCAGTTTGCCAAATCCCCAGTTACCCTTGAAATACTGTTCTACAGTAGGAAGGAAGGTTCAGGGTTGGCAGGAAGAGAGAGGCAGGGACACCTTATGTCTTCTCCAGAAACGTCACACCACGTGAGTTCCAAGACAGTGGCCAGCACTGTGTCAGCTTCCTGGGTGTCTCTGAGTCAGGAAACCTGACCCCAGCACTGCCTAACCTGCTATATTGAAAACTGGGGTAAATCTACACTAAGAGAGATGTCCTCTAATCAAGGTCCAGATTTGCATTTCCTTCCCAATTGCTTGTTGACGAAACAAGAAAAAACAGAAACAAATACAGTTGAGCTGCCCTGCTGAGGCCAGTCAATGAAAACAGGAGCAGGGAGGAGCTCAACAGGAGCACTCAGCATGGCGAGGCCACACCTGCTGGTTGGTGGGCTCTGCCCTCTGAGCTCTTCTCAGAGGCTGGTGTGAAACTGCAGAGGAAACTGAAATGAGTCCTAGAGAAGAGGAAGCTTGGGTTTGTGACTCTTGTGGATACAGCCAGAGAATTGAAGCATGTACATTATATATGCAGCTGTGTCATTTCTATAGAGTACACAAAAGAACTTAGGAAAAAGACCAAAGAGGTTCAGGACAGAGATGAGAGCAGTACTGTCTCTTTACAGAGAAGTCACTTTTCCAGGTATACACAGTTCTTTAAATATCTTGCCCTGAGACTACATCATAGACCTGATACTAGGAGCCCATGATTTTAAATTGCTTATCCATAACAGAAGGAATCAGGATCTATCTGTATTGGTCAGCTTTCCTATTTCAGGGACAAAACATCTGATACCGACAATTTGAAGGAGTAGAGCTTTATTAGGTTCACAGTTTCTAAGGGTTCAGTCTATGTTCAGCAGACAAAAAACATCACATAGGAAGAGTGTGACAAAGAAAAATCATTTACACCATAGTGGCCAAGAAGTAGAGCAAAAGAAAAGAAAGTTCACACAGGAAGGGGCCAGGAAGCAGATACAGTCCCAGAGTCACACCTCCAAGACCCACTAAGCACACCCAGAATATGTTCTATTAATCTTCTGGCATCTCTCCAGTCAATTAAGTTGAAATCTAGATTAACTGTCACACAGTCTCACCCAATAGGCCAGGTATGGACCTCTTATACAGATAGGGAGACATGCTCTGAGGCGGAACCTTGCTAAGGTCACCCTCAAGGTCCCTGCACAATGAACACCTCCAAAGCCCAAGGCAGCCACACTCCATGCCAATGATAGGCACAGTCATCTCTGCACAGTCATCAAAACTGTAACTTGGGCCACAGTGACAATTGATTTTCTCTACTCTCTTATTTCCAGAGAACAACACCCCTTTGGTGGGAACCCAGAGGACAGCTGGAGCAATCAAACAAACATGTTACGGGTTTGTGAATTGCATCATTTTGAATACATGATGTCAAACTTGTTTGGGGTTTTGGCTTGTTTTGTTCTTTTGTTTTGCTAATTTTGTTCTGCTCTTTGGAATGTAATCTGAGGCCAGATAGATGTAAATTTGCATCAAAATCAAGGTTTACTATTCAACAAACTTGGGAAAATCATGTACCTCTGGTTAGCCCTCTGCTCCTAGAAATGAGAGTCATCCACCAACCCCACATGCGACTGAAGGCTCATCCTTCTCAGGTACTGTCAAGAGCAGAGAAATGTGCAAGAAAAATGTGAACCTAGCCCTCTTGGCTAATATTCAAGTAGGGACAATAACAGAACCCAGATTGCTGGACTATGGTGAAGATTAGAGATGCTGCAGATAAAGGCTTAGAACATTGCCTCTGGTACATTATCACCCAGCAGATGATGCTTGTCAAGGCAAGACCATTATTGATCATATTGAATTGTTCCTCTTTTTTAAACAGAGCTATATTTTCAGGGCAATAGAAAATACAAGGAAGCAATAGGCTGTAGAGTTTGGTGAACATCTGAACATGTGATGCTTAATGATCTTGCTGATGCAGTATGGGAAGAATTCCAAGCAAACACACCATCTAGAGCCCCAGTGTAGCAGAGGGACCCCAGAGCAGCTACAGCAGCTCAGAACAGCCCACTGCTGCTGCCAGCAAAAGAAAACAGTGTTGCTGGGTATGTTCCCTGCCACGCTTTCCACCCTCACCACCTGTCTCTCCACCTTCAGCCCTGAGCAGCAGGTGCTGCTGGCTCCATCTTACCCAGGAAGGAAATGAAACTTAGGAAGGGCAGAAATGTTCCCCCAGCAGGACCAAGATCAAACCCAATCTGTAGAGAACATAGTGCCATTGTTCATTTCCCTGCATGCACTGCATTTTATAGCATTATGAGTCATTTCAGTTTTTCATGATTTTTGTCTAAGCTTGAGCTTACATCTGAAGGGGAAGAGACACAAATAGAGCTGTTCCTATAGCTCTGCCCTTCTTTGTTCAGACTGTACCTTCCATGTGGAGAACACAGGAATTTCCCCCCTTCTGCAAGTCTTTCCTTATGCAGGAAATGTGTCTCCTTCCTGGTCACATGGTGAGACTGAGCTTTCAGCTCTCCTGCCAGGAGACTGAGTTACAGAGGGTGCCAGGCACAAAAAAGGAGGGCTGCCTGCTACTCCCAGGGCTGCTCCATGCAAATCTCCAGACCCTTGCTCTCTCATCCCTCAGAAGTTAGATGGTAATGATGGAGGAACCACAGAGGTGTGGGAGCCTGGAATCTGGGTAAGTACAAGGGAAAGCATACCCACTGCATGACCAGGCCATGACTCACATGGAAGGAATTTTGTCTCAATGAGCCCTTGAGATGTGGAGGTATAACTCAAGGCAGCCAGCATGACCCTAGGCAGTGCACCCCACCAATCTGCAGGTGTGACTCCTTAGGGTGTGACTCCTGTCTCTTTCAAGGCTGTAATCTCAGCCCCAAGCCACTGTGCACAGTGAATGCAGAAAGGCTGGCTTGGTGTTTAGGAGCAGGCAATCTGGAATCTTATTTTGATCTCAGTACAGACTCTGCCGTTGTGAGATCTGGGAGAATCTGGACAGGTCATTCAACCCTCCTGAGCATTTGTATTCTCGTGGGTAGAAGTAGAATACCAGCTGTTGAGACAGGAGTGAGTCTTAAAGATGTATGTGGGATAAAGTTTAGCTGACACAGGACACACTAAGCACTCAGAAGCAGGTAAAATATAGCTATTATTGATGATGATGATGATGATGATGATGATGATGATGATGATGATGGTGCTGGTGGTGGTAGTGGTGATTAAACTAATCCTTTTAAATGCCCAATAGTGGGAATATAAGCCTCAACTCTGAATATGCACAAATATGCAGAACACACACTCACACGAATAAACAAATATGCAGGCTTATAAATCTCCTAACATGGCTTCTTCCAAATAAAAGTAGCCATGGCTCTGTCCTTTACTCAAGCATTTAGTTTCACCATTCATGGCCCCTCTACTCTACCCCCTCCTCAATGCTGTTGGCTCCCAGGGTTCTTAGAAATTATAATTAATTCATACTTTGGACTCTCAGGATTATAAGGTATTACAGGATGGCAGAGCAAAGACAAATGCTTTAATTCACCAGCTGCCATGTATTTAATTAGAGATTTTGATGAATCCTCCTTACCCAGCTATGCTCTTCTGCTTGGTGTTACATGAGACAGAGGGAGAGGGAGTAAGCACGGAAGGATTTGTACACAAGGACTATGGAACGCAAACTCTTTGCTTTCCTGGGTGGTGCCTGTTAGGACCAGCCAGAAATGGAGCAGTGCTGGCCCTCTGCTTTCTCTGGTAGTTAGGGCCATATGTCTCCAAAGAGACTTCTATTTGCCTGGGACTCAGAAAGTCCTCCACATGGGTTGGAATAGAGTGGGAGCCTGTGGTAGATCTGAATTGCTTCCCAGGCCTTTTATACATGTATATTTTGGTAGTTTGGGAGGGGGTGGTGGAACACAAAGTGTGTGATTCTCGCTGACAATATCACTCTTGGGATGTTACGTGTGTACATGCATGTGTGTGTACCTCACACTCACTAAACATGGCAGTTTGGTAAATAAAGCCTATGTTTGATTCTGCAGAAGGGCACAACTGTGCTTTAAAAAATGCTTTTGTTGCCCTGGATGTCTCTAAGGAGAACATCAGCTAATATAATTAAATAAGAAGGCTGTGAACAGAAGGGTTGTGACACTCGGTCATGTCTTCTCTCCATTGTGGGCGGCACATAATGAGGACTTGGAACACAGCAGAGACTGAGGTTACTGATGGAGATGTGGCCTCAGGGAGGTCCCAGTTGGTCTGTGGGACTGTGTCCTGAGTCCTAGACTCTCCCCAGGGAGAGACATTCTCAAACAATCTTCCCAACACTCTCTGAGGCAATCATTGTTTTCCCCATTCTGCAAATTAAAGACAGTGTGGCCCCTCTTCCTGCTCACCTGGCAAGCATGCCGGGATGTTCTTTTCAGAAGTACAGAGTCAATTCTTCTAATGAAGCTGAGTGTCTTGCCATGTTATATCTGCATTCTTTAGCTAAGTGGACAGCACTAAAATGCCAATAACTTGGACATGCAGTAATGACAGTAAATATAAGGGATATGCTCATGTGCATTCTTTGTTCTGGACCTTCACCTAAAGAAATTCACTTAACCCTGAAAACCCTATAAAGTATGTCCCTGCTTTAGCTCACACGGGCTGTTACAACAAAATAGTACACACTAAATGGCTTATAAACAACAGGGATTTTTTTCTCATGGTTCTGGAGGCTAGAAAATCCAAGGCCAAGGAGCAGGAGATTCTGTGTCTGGTGAGGGCCAGCTCCCTGTTACTGGACCATGTCTTCTCCATGTGTCCTTACTTGGTGAAAGGGAAAGGCAGATCTCTGGAACCTCTTTCATAAGGGCATTAATCCGGAACATGATAGCTCCACCCTCATGAATTAATCACAATTTAATCTCCCCAAGGCCCTACCTCCATTACACTGAAACAAGGCTTCCATATCTGAATTTATTGGGACACAAATATTTAGACCACAGTCATCTTAGTATGATCTCTACTTTGCAGATAAGCAGCCACAGCCCTGAGCCAAGACGTGAGCCAGGGAGCCACCTCTTGAGAACTCCTGCCCACCAGCCTGTCTCTCCAGACAGGGGAAAGTGTGGTAAGACTGGGAGCATCAGCAGGCTGGAATTTTAGACCACTAAGCAATCATTAAAGTTAATTCCATGGAAATAAGCGAAATGCATCAGGAGTATCATAAATAAAAACTCAGGGGAAACAGTGCATAAAGTCTGAACACAATTATGTTAAAATATGTGCATATGTGGGTCAGACATGGAAGAGAATTCACCACATTGAAAACAGATGTGATGTTCAGGTGATGGGACAGGATGATTTTTCTTATCAATTTTTCCTATATTATTGTTTATACCCACCTTTTATTGAATGAAATAAAGTAAGACATGAGAATGTGCACACTGCATAATCTCAGTATTATGAAGTACAAAAACAGGAATTGCTAACTTCCAGGGGCAAAACAAAGGCAGCCTAGGGAGGAAAGGGAAAGGAAATGCTTTCTGAGGGGAACAAGCATCCTATATCCAGATCTGGATAACAGTTACATAGGTATATCTCTATCAAAACAAACGGGGATCTGTGTATTTTACTAGGGCACATAAATAGTATTTTGTGTATTATATGTTGGCTGCATGAAAATGATATATTAATTTCAAACAATATAAGCATGGAGAGTGAGATAATTATCTTATGTGTTAATTTGACAAGATCAGAGAATGCCAAATCGAGCACTATTTCTGGGTGTGTCTGTGAGGGTATTTCCAGAAGAAATGAGTATGTGAACCCCAAGACCCAGTAAAATTGGTGGTTTTTCTCCAAGGGAGTGACATTATCTGATCCTTTGAGGGCCTGGATAAAACAAAAGGTGAGAAAGAAAGACATTATCCCTTTCTTCTGATGTGACACCTAAGCACTGACATCTCATTTTATCTTCCACCCTCCAGCAAGGATGTATACAACATCTACCCGGTCTTTGGGAACTCTGGCCTTGGACTGAATCACATGATTTGCTCTCCTGAGTCTTTAGCTTGCAGACAGCAGATAGTAGATCTTCCCAGTTCCTTACTTTAGTTTCTACATACATATAAACATAGACATATACACACCTATCATCTGTTGGTTCTACCTCTTTAGAAAACCCTGAGCAATTATCAGGAAAGCCAAAATAAAATCCATGTAGACATTTTCTTCTTCTATTTCTGCTATTGTCTGCATGTATCCGCCAAAATTTGCATATGAAAATTTAATTTTCAATGCAATAGTATTGGGATACGGGGCCTATGGGGGATACTTTAGTGGCATTAGTAGATAAATGCCATTATAAAAGGGCTTCACAGAAGGAGTTTGCCCCCTAATAACCCTTTCTGTCTTTTCCACTGAATGAAGTCACAAGGTACAATCTTAGAAGAAGAGACCAGGCCTTCATCAGATAATAAACATGCCACAGTTTTGATCTTGGACTTCCCAGCCTTCAGAGCTGTGAAAAATAAATGCCTATTCTTTGTAAGTTACTCAATCTCAGGTGTTTTGTTATAGTTGCATAAACACCAAGACAGCCCTTCTGTGAGGGAGCCTTCATATTCTGATTACTAATGCCATACAGGATGGTGAGTCCACTACTCTGGCCAGTACTCTTTATCCAGAATACAGAACTTCAACACAGTGACACAGTTCATTACAACCAGGAGTGCTGAAGCACCCCACACAGGCCAACTGCACCAGTGTTTGTAAATCAAATTTTATCACCACACCACTATACTCCCTTCTTTACATGTCTGCAGTACTTTCACATCATCATGCAGAGGTATGCAAGTACATACATCCAGAAAAGCTCAAAATATTTAATAGCTGGATCTCTACAGAAAAAGTTTGCCAATTCTTTTCCTAGAAAACATTTCTAAATATATAAGGGCATTCGAGGGTGTCATAATAACTGATTTGTGTCTGCTGTCAGCATTTATTGGACACAGTTCCTTACTATGGTTCATGGTGAAAAACTGCCCAGCCCAGGGATGCCCAGAACTGCAATGGTGATTCCAAAGAGATACACCCTCCAGGTGCAGGTTCCAACCACAGAAGATAAGCCCACAGACAAGGTTGCCTTTGGAGCAACTGAAATTGCATGTCTCTTCTCCTCTTAGGGAAATGCATGAACCTCAACCTTAGCTTTCCCTGGCTTGGGGTGAGAAGCATCAAAGAGTAACCTCCTCTTACCTTCCTTAAGCTCATTTAAATTTCTGCTGTTTGACAGCTTGTCTCACAGTTTCCCTTAGGACCCAGTTTTAGAATCACGGAGAAGAAGGGTTTTAAAAGTTGCCAAACTCAAGTTTAACAAAACAAGACAGAAATATCCAACAGAGTTCTATCACATCCTCCATCTCCTCACAGGACCTGATGAGGGTGTTCTACCTGTCACATTGGGATCGTGGCTGTGAATTTACAAAGTGCTTTCTGGAGGCAGTACAGTATATTGTCTGCTGAATGGTAGGTCGTTTAGAGCATAGGTTTGCAGTAGCAAAGAGACAAAAGCACAGAAGCCATGTGCTCAAGGTGAAGGGGGACCTGAACTTTCCTTGGTCTCTGTCATGCTCTAAAGATACCTGTGCATAGAGAGAATTTATCAATGGCATTTCAGATGCCTACTAGCCTCTGCCACATCCCACCATGGAATGGGGTGTAAGGTAGGACAGGATTCAACCTACTTTGCCTGTGACTTAAATGTCCATAAACTCAGCATTCTTAATGCTACAGCTCTGTCTTTGGGGGGGGCATTTGGAGGACATTATTTTTACATGCAGAAATAAAAAGTATATGTATTTATAGTGTACATGATGTTTTAGTTTCAATCTTCATCTCGTTTTTTTAATCTCCAGTCCCTAATAGAATATATGTACTTATTAGGCGCATGATAAATGTTGGATACACTAATGAATAAAATTTCTCTCATCCTCTATAACCTTCCTTCTTCCCAGAAGAATAAGGATAAAAAGTTACAAAAAGAAACTGAAGATAATAGCTAATGTGGCTACAAGTTTATAAGATTGTTGGAACTCTTCTAAACACGGTTTCTTTTGGCTCATTTATCTTTCCAACAATGCACTGAAACCGTACTATCATCATTGTCATTTATTTTACAAGCAAGGAAACTGAAGTTCAAGCAGGTCACAAAACTAAGCTGAGGTCACAGAGTGGGAAAGTTTGAGGGGGGCTTTGGACTCAGACCTGGCAGGCTTCATGATGACACAGTCTTGGGCGTCCAGGATCAAATGCCAGGCAACACATATCCATCACCTTTTATATAAGAATGACTCTGAGAGGAACTTCTAATAGGAGGATGGCAAGGGAGACTGTCTATCTTATCAACATTTAGAAGATGCAAAGCCTCTCTAGAAAAGTACCCGGAAAGATGTAGGAGTATGTGACACATGGGGATTGGAAGCTACCGCTAAAATAAAACAGAGCATGGGCCCCACACATTGTGATAAATGGCTCAATAAGTGTGTAACACAATGAAGTCAGGGAGAAATACATTTTCATGTGCTGAATGGAATTGTGCAACAGCAGCCACAGCCTGGATGATCATCTAATGAAAACACTTCTGTGCTGGGTCGGAAACGCAATGGTGAGGGAAAAAAAGCATGTTTGGAAATTTTACAGCTGTATGTCTTAACTTTTCACAATTTATACTCAAGATAAATTGAGCTGTTTGGAGGGAGAAAGAAGGGCCAGACTCGAAGGGGTTTGTACATGGGGTCAGGGAGGCAGGAAAGTTGAAGTGCTGCCGGTTTTGGAGAAACAGATACGTGATTTAGTTTAAAACTTACCCTGAACTTGTCATTCAAACATTTTCTGTTCACAATGAAGTGCTCCCCAGCAGCATGGTGAGAGGACCTCACAATTCAGAGGACAGATGTTTCTCATAGTAGGTTAGCTCATCCCCACAAACCAAGGAGCATTTAGTAGACATTTGTTGAATGACTGTTGAGTGCTTTGTAGGACAGACACATAAACATATATTTTAATCACTTTCATATAGATCCCATTGGACGAATACCAGCAATAGCCCATCCTCGACATGAAGAATCTGAGGCACTGAAAGGGTGGGTAACTTTTGTCTGAGATTAAACAGTGACCAGGTGGGGCTGGAATCTAAATGTAGGAATATGGCTCTGATCACCTCCTATCAACACCAGAGCTACAGGAGGGATTCCCCACTCTAAATAGTAGGAGAAGGCCAAGCGTACAACACCTGGCAGCAGACAGATGCCATCTGCTTCGATTATCAGCTATGTGCATACCCAGCCTGAGAGAGGCAGGCACTGCACACTGCTCAGGTCCACACAGGTGAAAGGGAACAGGGGGCACACAAGGGCTATGGGATGCAACTCCATAGTGACAAGAGGGCAAGATGCCTGTGATTCCCACAGGAGGATTGAAAGGCTTTCTTCAAATAAGTCTGAGCTGGCACAGAAGCGAAACTCTAAGGTGGAGGACCAGGAGAGGGAGCAGAGAATAAAGCTGGGCCAGGTGATAAGGAACTAACCAAGTGGAGCCTTTCCTGTGGAGTAAGGATCAACTATATCAAGGAAGCACATAAAATGTTATGCTTACAATACATGAATGATTCTGGAACCCTAACTCTTAACTATAGCACTACCACCACTTCTCTTCGCCTTCCTCAATGCATTCTTCTACTCCATATGCAAGGTCACAGGCCTCCCCCTTCTCTGATTTTGGGGGCAAATGTGCAGAAGCACAGTAAACATCTATCCTGGAAGTAGCAGAGAGAGGTTTGGCTCTGCCCTCTAGAAGCACTGGCGTTCTGAGCAAGTATATGAATGCATCTCATCTTTTCTACTCTTCAAAATGAAAATACTGCCAGATACAGAAAAGCATAAAGGATATCATACTCTAAAGAGTAAATGAGACCAAAGGAAGCCTTTTAAGGAGTAATTTAATGAGTCAACACATCTCCTTATAATATTTCCAGACAGAATAAGGGAGTTAATGGGCCCATGGGTAATGGAGGCAGATTGCTGGGTTCAAATCTCAGCTCTAAACTCTATCACTTTCTAGATTGGTATCAACTTATAATAATAATGACAGTACCTGTATGTCTATTTTATTATGATAATTGTGGCCTGGGGATTGGGCTCAGTGGTAGACAACTTGTCTAGCATGTGAAAGGCCCTGAATTTGATCCCCAACACTTAAAATAGCTACCATCATGTCATGCAGCCAAAAGAGTGCAATGTTCTAAAATCAATTCCAAGCCTGAAAAGAAAGCAAAGAACAGAAGCGTAGCCCATGAGAAAATATTGCCTAAGACCCTTCTTCCAAGTGTGGTATCACAGCCGTGTGAATACAGATTGCAAACGCACAAGTGCTCCTTGGAAATATTTATGATAAAACCTCA
This sequence comes from Dolichotis patagonum, assembly GCA_004027295.1. Taxonomy (NCBI): domain Eukaryota; kingdom Metazoa; phylum Chordata; class Mammalia; order Rodentia; family Caviidae; genus Dolichotis; species Dolichotis patagonum. Next base: position 54,348 of record PVJX010003529.1, on the reverse strand, counting down.
GCACCAGCCCAAACAGCCTTCACAGAGTGAAATGAAACCATAAATTATTTCCAAGAACATTGTAATGCCAAGGGAACTCACTTAATTATCCATTATCCCAGAAATGTAGACATAATGTTAATTAAAATGAAGGGGGAAAGCCATTTCCATTTTTTATTAAGATTCATTGGTCTCTGGAAGAGCTTTTGGTCTGCAGGCTGGGACAGGTGATGGGGAACTTGTCCCCAGGAGCCAAAATCAGTCATCCAGACAGGGACAGGGTGTCTCAAGGTCAAGAGACAGAACCTCCAGAATGGGGAAAAACTGCCTGGTCCTCCTTCCCTAAATGATCTTTATCCATAAATGCCTGTGTCGCTATCATTAGAAATTATTTTTCTTTCATGTGGGCATTGCAGCTCCTTGTTGTTACAAATCCTCAACTGAAATCACATTAGACTGCATTTCTGGATGTTTCAGCAGGCTCGAAGGAGGGAGGATAGCAGACTTCTGGTTTCCTAGGCTCTACAGCCTCATGGAGACCAAGTCTGGGCATTGACCACAAGATGTAACAGATGGATGGGCAACCAGTATGTTTCATGGTCCAGTGGGCCTGACTTCAGAACCTCACCTCTTGTCAAACAAGACAACTTTGCTTCTATTGCTTGTAGTAATTGATGGAACAGAACACGATGAACACCAGAGTGTTTCCAACTTCTTCTCTACTTTCTCCATCCCTTCTGAATATCCTGGTCAGGCCCTTGGCTTCACTTACTGTATCCACTTCAGGAAAGACACAGTTAAACAGCAGACTTGGAGAAAAGGAAAAATATGGGCACAGGTGAAGATCATGTGCCGTGAATGGGAGGAGCTGCAGAGAAGCTAAGGAACTCTGCGGCTGCTGGAGAAGCAGGCAGATTTGCTGATGCTATGTACCCTGTGAAGCCCTAGAAAAGCGTGCAAGTGACTGAGTTGTCCACACAATGGTCAAGCTACATGCAATGATCATACACTATGACTTCATAAGCACTTCATAGATTTCCATTTGTGTGAGATAAAATTGAAGGAAACATGTAGTGGAGATATTGCTATTATAAATTTTAAATCTCTTGGCACATAAGAAAGGAAATTTCACTGGTTTCCTAAAGCCCTCACACACAGTAGGCACTTTGTAAATGTTTATGGATGGGTGACTAAAACATGGATGATTAAACATTAATTGATTAGCTATGAATATCTATCACTTCCTGTGTAATGTGGCAATGTCTGGTAACTTCTCCCTAGAGGGGAGATGGAAGAGAGTCAGAGAGGGACTGACATTTGTTGAAATATTTGTGCACATTTTTATAATACTGCTTCAGTGAAAATATCTAAAAGCACCTGTGTGATACTAAAACACCAACTCACAGGCCATAATAAGTGATACAATCATGTATTTCTACTAACACAGAAATGTCAAAGGAAACAAGGGTTTTACAAATCCACATGCAAAAGAGTAAGGTTGGTTTGCTGATGGAGCAGAAAACAGGTTTCATTTCATTTGCTGTGTTGGAATGAATGGTTATACCTGCCTGGTTTATTAGTTAAGAAAGACTGGGTAACAAAACTTAATTTGGACAGAAAAAGTGCTGTGATCAATTAGTGATGTCTGTCATGGGCATAGAATACTCTATAGGATTGATTAGCATGTCTATCATGGGATAAGTCTACTGAATCAATTAGTGATGTTTATCAAACACATGGGACAAAGTCTATGTGATTATTTAGTGATGCTTATCATGAACAAGGAACAGCATTTACCACATGTGTGTCACCCTCTTCTAGGCAATACACATCCAACCAGTTCCCTGGACATCAGGAGTTTTGCAGTGGGCAAAATCAGTGCAACAGGGAGCTTCATATTTAAGCTTTATCATTGCTTCAAACATCACACACACACACACACACACACACACACACACACACATCTCACACACGAGTGTCTAGAGCATATAATAACCCAAATTTCTCTTGCGTATTCTTGTACCTGTTTACCACTTGGAAATGTCAGAAGTTTCTTGAAGTGCTTGTACTTTTCCCACAGAGACACTTCTCCACAGGTCAGTCATTTTTGTCTTAGCCCTCTATAATTGCTCCCTCAGTCACAGATAAAGAACATCTGAGACAAGACTGACTCCCAATCTGACATCCTTCCAAGACTTATTTGCTGCTTGTGTCCTGCATTCATTTGCTGTGGCTGCCATAACAGAGCATCACATACTAGACAGCTTCAATAACAGAAACGCACCATCCCAAAGTCTTCAGGACAGAAGCAGAGGGTCAGAAAATCAGCAGGGTTGGTCCTCTCAATGTCTGGGAGGAAAGAGGCTATCCCACACCTCTCTTCACCTTGTGTCCTTAAATGGTCCAAATATTTCCTTGTAAGGAAGTGAGTCATTCTGAAGAGGGGTCCACCCAAATGACCTCATCTCAACTTGATTACCTCTATAAAGATTCTATCTCAGCCAGGTATGGTGGCATCCACCTGTAATGCTATGAGTGGCTGTGACAGGAGGATTACAAGTTGGAGCCCAGCCTGGGAAATAACAATTTAGAGAGACCCTGTGTCAAAATAAAAAGGGATGATTTAGCTCAGTATGAAGTCCCTAGGTTCAGTCCTCAGTACCACAGAAAAGCAAGCAAACAAAGAAACAAAAAGCTATCTCTGAATGTAATATCACATGAAAGGTACTTGCAGTTAAGACTTTCAAATATGAATTTTGAGGAGAAACAATTTAGCACTTAATATAGTCACCAAGTGTCTCCTACCAAAAAGATTTCCACACAGTCACTCATCTCTTCTACCTCCTATTTTATTAATACTTAATCTACTCTAATTTTTCTCATTTTTTGACCCTTTGATGGTTTCAAAGTTTACAGTAGGTTCTCTCCCAACATAACTGTTTGGGGATCCTAATGGTGCCCAAAGTCCCCAATTTGACATCCCTTTCCCACAACCTATCAGCTTTCCTAATTGTCATACCTTTAAAACTATAAAACAGAGGTGATCAGTGTGACCTGGAGTTTCATACCTGTATGCCACAAAGAGCCACTCACGCAGTCACAACAAAAGTCATTTTCTAGTAAGATACCCAGAAGGCAGCAGGGGCCGGTTTGGCCTCCCACCTCAGTGGCAATTATGTGAGCTGAGCCCAGATCATCTGTTTCCTCTACAACAGGCAGAGTCAGTTTTGCCCAAGAGATATGCATTGAAGAGCAGATCTGGGTGATGGTGCAGGGCTGCCACCAAAATAAATGCTACCACTTGGTGGCTTTCAAATATGACCCACGAAGGCATCTGTGGCTTGAAAGGACTAGAAAAATGTCTAGGTGTTGTGTCTCAGACACTTGTAGCCATGTACCCTGTCATCTTCAAGTCACTTCCCAATGATGCCATGGGGAAGGTGGTGCAGAAAAGAATACCCTAAAGGATCTAGACAGAAAGAACATGCTGAAGTGGAGTTTCAGATAGTATGTATATGGAACCCCCACGAAGTTAGAAATCATGTTGACACTTCTCTTAAGGCTCAGATACCTTAGTAAACCCTGTAAGCCCTGCATGTCTGTGTTTCCATTGTTAAATCAATGATACCTCTGCCAAAATGAGTCACTCATCTCAGTCCAATTCCATTTCTCTCATGCCTCAAAATCTAAGTGTAGAAGCCAATTCTATGTGGCACACATAGGCATAGTATATGCATTCATTAAGTACATGCTATGGAGAAGTCTGACTTAATGAAAGTTTCTTTGGAGAAAATGCTTGTTTAAATGCAGTTTACTTTTTTGCAAGTGGAAAGGGGTTATTTTGGGATAATTGCATAGCAGGGTGAGCTGTGCATGCATACTGCTAGGTGGCCCAACTCTTTCTTAATCTTTCCTTGCTGGAAAAAATATTTTTTTTTTCATTTTCAGAGAGAAAGTAATGGGACCTCATTAGATCAAGAGTATGGTGATGAGGCCTAAGGGCTAAGAAGAGATACAAACAAGAATCCTCAAGTAACAATGCTGAGCACAGGAAAGAGGGCAGACAGAGCTGAAAGCCCCTCATTTTAAGACTGCTGAGTATTAGGCCCAGCAAAGACAACTAATGAGGGTCTTTAAATATCTAATTACAGTAAACAGGCTTCCCCTTTCAAATGAAAAGCTTCATTTATGCCTTTTTAGAATCAAAAGGAAAGCCACCCTATAAATACGATGAGGGAAAACAGAGAATGTTCTGGCAAATCTCACTGCAGCCTTAGGGGGCCTGAGACAATCCCAGGGAGCTGGAGATGAATATAAACTTGGACTCCAACAGGGTAACACCAGGACAGGTCAACCCAGGGATGACTATAAGAAGTTCCTTAACCCATACATCCATCCTCTGTTGCTTTCTCTCCACAATGTCTTCAAGTACTTCCTCCTCAGTCAATGGGCAATGCTGGAGCCCAGCCACTAGTTTGTACTTAATAGCTTGGTTCCTCTGTGATGGCATCTGGGCTGCATCCCATCTTAATCTTCCTGGAGAGAGAGAACTTCATTCCTCCCAACAATCCTACACCCTCAAGTGGCTCTCCCTCATCTATTCTGCAGTCAGGAAGACAATGTGGGCTATCAGAAGACAAGCAGAGATGCCATCTTACAGATTTTGTATTAATTCTGGGATCTTTTTACCATATATCACAACATGTGATTGGAAATAAATGTACAACTATGAGCCAGGGACTACTCAAGATTTATAATTATGTACCTGTCTTATAAGATAAGAGTTATCTCAAACAATTGACCAAGATATAATGTTCTGCAACTCAAAAATAACAATAAAACTAAAAGAAAACTAGCAGGCAAAGCCTTGAAATAAGATCATGGGAACTAAGTGTAGATGACTCATTATCTAAAGAAATAGTACAGATGAATCTAGGTACATGCTTAAAGACTAGCTAAGCTTGGAGACATTGGCTCTTTAATGAGTGAAAAGGGAAATGAGCTGGGTGTTGAAGAAGAGAGGGAGAGTAGAGACCCGTAAGGTGAGAAAAGATAGTTAGAGTACCCTTAGTGTCTTTGATTTCCCAAAGCTATTAGGGTAAGCAAAGTACTATGGAGAGGCTTGGGTAAGGATTGAGTCATGGCATGCCTATGCCCAGAGTGTGGGACCTGTATGGAAGTCCAAGGAAAAAAATAAGGACAATTATGGATAAACAGACCTGTAGTTAGTTCCCTCCGCCTAGTCACTTCTGCACTTCTACCAAATAACCACCTGAGCACCAACTTTTCCACACAAGTAAGCCAAACAAAAACTGCCCTCCTTTTCATTACAGCCATCATCATATTTCATAATTACAATTCACTGAACATTTACTATACAGCAATCACAGAAGTGAGAACTCTACATATGGGATCTCATCCAGCTTCCACCACACCCTGCAAAATCAGTATCACTTTACTTGATTAAGGCAGAAAGTGTACAAGAATGTATTCAGTGCCCTCAGCTGGAGGTATCAGCCCAAGATTCACAGGGATCCTGGCAGTGTGACTGGTGAATGAGGAAATACCAGCACAAGTCACAGTTCTCTTTCCAAACACATCTCTGAGTACCTGCACAAGTACCTGTTCTGACTATTGGGAAGCCCTGGGAGGGAGTTGAGAAACTCTCTTTAGTGTAACCAAAATAGGTGGGCTCAAAGAACTCAGATATCCACTCAAGAAGGTTCTTCCCTCTGGTTATTGAGCTCAGACCAATTAAGGGCAGGCTGAGGACACCAAACAGAACATTTGTCTCATGCAAAACAAGATGTGGTTTTATAAAGGGCCAAGGTCAATCCACTAGCTGTTTCCCAACAGAAAAAAATATGTCAAAATTAAAAATCCACATCTCTGGGAAAAAAAATATGCAAAATTCTTGCCTGAGTATGAACATTGACCTGGGCAGCAACTAATCTTTGATTTGTCTTCTCTCCCAAATTCAATCTCAGTTAACCCTGAGCAAGACATCTCATTAAGGTAGAGACTGTGTTGTTCATTGCTATCTATTCAGAAGTTTGTATGCATATTAAGTACATATTTAATGAGTCTCAGCCAAGTAACTACTGTGAATCCTTTGCAAAATCTCTGAGAACCACGGTACTTTGCAGTTAAACCCCAAATGTTAGGACATAGAGTTGTTCTGAGAAAGGAAGAATGTCTTGTGTTTTCTGAAATAACCAATAAAGCAGCTCAGACTGGTGGTTGACTGCAGCCTTTGTATACATGGCCATAGGTGAAGGTTGCCCATTCCCAGAATTCCATGCACTAATGGAAAGTACAAAGAGGGAGCAGAATTCTTCTAAGTCTTTCCTGAAGAGGACACTCCTGCTTTTTGGATGAGTATCTGCCATAGCCAAAGCCTCCAGTTCCATGAGTTATTGTTGATTTCATCTTGTTTTGGGAATTCTGAGTCTGGTTTTCAATACCATAGAGTTCAGCCCAGTGGGACAGGGGAAGCCAGCTTTGCTATGCATGTGGAACAAAGCCACCAATCATTTGGAGTTCCATCCTTCCCACCAAGGGAAACTCAGTCAAGGCCTCTGAAATATTCCAGCAACAAGGCTGAGTTTCATTAGGTCATTGCTGGTATTTTAGGAGTTATAGAAGCTTAGAAAGAGTCAGTCCAGCAATGAAGTGTGAACCAAGTGACACTGGTTATATTAGAGTTCTCTAGAGGAATAAAATTGATTTTAAAAAACATGCATAATTATGCAGGGGAATTTAATAGGTAAACTTAGAGAATCAGACAGGAGAAACCACAATGGTTTTTTATGTGCTAGAAAGCCGGAGGATCTAAGAGTTGCTCAGCTCAAGAATACGGATGCCACAGAACGAGAGCGTTTAGCAATGCAGAGCCTAGGATCAAAGGCCTAGAAGCTCACTGAAGAATCACTGGTACAAGGCTGTATTGAAAGGCTGAAGAAATTGTAGAGCTAGAGAACAATGTGCAAGGGCAACTGCAGAAAAGCATGGGCCAGTCAGGAAGACTGCAGTACTTGAGCACACTTCTTTCTACTTTCCCTTTTAATTCCATACAGGCTATGCTCCTATTGGTTGGTTCCATCCACAACCAGGATGGGTCTCGTCCTCTTAGTTTGCTGGCCTACATGTCAATCATCCACTTACACACCCAGAACTGTCCTTCACTAATAATTTGCTAGGTATTTCTTAATCCACTCAAGCTGATATATTATGATAAATGTTCAAAGTGGTGGTAAACTGGAGAGTTGTAGTAGTCTAAATGCAACAAACCTCATAGCATCTCCTGGGTTACATACAGGTATACACCCCCTTCCCACTTACTCATGTGTTAACTAAGTATTTAGCAGACACCTACCATGAACCTGACCTGGTCATAATTCCAGTGGTACAGCAATGAGGAGGCACCTGAATTCCAAAGGGAGACAGATTATCAACCAGGGAATAATGAAATATTGTGATGCTGGGGCAGAATGGGCTAAGTACTTGGAGAAAACAATAGGCCAGGAAAGTGGACAGAGAGGTGCTGTTGTGGACAGAGAGGTCATGGGGCTATGATCTCAGGAGACAGACTCTGGGTAAAGACCTGAATGAAAGGAAGTGATGAGTTTTGTGAATCTTCAGGACAAATATGCACCACAGTTACCACTCCTGCTGAGCCTTGGCCAGCTGATCTTGAGGGTAAATCACTTTCAAACTCAAGTGTTAAAAATACTTCCTTGGAGTAAATGTTCTCAGATTTGTGCTGACTTCAGGAGGCCAGCAGACTGCCTTGGCAGCAATTTTTAAAAATAAAATGAAAAGCAATTATGTTCCATTGCAGCAATTTACTCAGTGAAAATCTAGGAAGTAAGAAAAGGTAAATACATCCCCTTCATGCCGGCACGCCTCTTGGGCCAAGGGCTTTCCTCACAGCCAGCAGCTGGCTCTGTCCCCTCCAGGACACAAATTGGCTGTCTGCTCGGCCCTGGGGACAAGCCTGTTCTCATAAGTGTGGCCAGGAGTGAGTCACTCCAAGCATAGCCAACTTGGGCAGCAGGCAGCAAAGACAAAGGAGAGCATCTGTGTGCAGCTCCCAGACCTGCTGCTTTGTGGGCAGCCTGGCCAAGTTTCCCAGGGTCTCACAGTGCTGAGACTCAGTCAAAAAAAGCTGAAAATGAGCCAGTGATAGTGGTGCACATGTGTATTCCTGGGACTCTGGGAGGCTGAGGCAAGAGGATCATAAGTTCAAGCCTAGCTTGAGCAACTTAGCAAGAACCTGTCTCTAAAAGAAAAAAAAGGCTGAAAGTGATACATGGAGAGGCAGGGGGCTGCCCAAACCCCACCCCATGCTTACTTTGCTAGGCATTGAAATCTTCTCTCTGATCTTGGTTGCCAACCACCGCCTCCAAACCACCGAGTCCTTCCATCTTAACATTAGATTTTTTAAAAATAGGCGCAAATAGTGTACGCTCATAATATATACCAAAGCAAAGGGCAGGGAATAAATATGAAAATTCAAGTAGTGTCACCATTTAGCAATAGCTGCTTTCCACATGCTGCTGTGGATACTTTAAGAGTTTCCCTTTCCCATTTTATTTATGGATTCTTATTTTAAACAAGCCATTGCCATACAATATGCCTTTTAACATAATTTCTCACTCGAGGAACCAAAAATATCTTCCCAGGCCTATGTAAATGATAGAGTTATCCAAATGTATTTACCAAATCATATTTAATGGCTGCAGAGAATTCCATTTTATGGCCCAGGCCATAATTTATTTGATTTTTTTCTGCCTGTTATTGGAATTTTCATTATTATAAACAATGTAGCGATGAGCACTGCTTACTCCTTCATTTAACAACTATTTATAGAGTGCCTTCTGTGGCTAAGTTTGTGAGCACATCCTTAATTATTCCCTGCGGGTGGATTTCTGCAAGTGGAATTGCCAGGTCAAAGCACAAGCATGCATTTAAAGATTTCGAAATAAGAATATTGGTCTTATTGCCAAATTGCCCCCCAAAGGTTGTTCCAACTTGTATTTCCAGCCCACTATGAGAAGGTCTGTCTCTTAACTCCTTGCCAACCTGACATTGCTTTTACTTTCTTTCTCAAATCAATTTTGTGGGAGAAAAATAATGTCTCATTTCACTTTTCAGTCCTTTGTTGCTACCCAGCCTGAACATTCTTCCATGTGTACTGGCCATTTAGAGTTCTCTTTTTGTGAATTGCTTATTCATAGCTCCGACGATACATCTTAATTAAGTCTAGAATAAAGAGGAAAGAATGGAGAAAATTAATAATTATTGAGCACTTGTTATTTGCCAGACAGCATATACTACGAGCTCTGTGGGGGAAATTCATTTATCCTCACAACAGGTCTATCATTATCTGTGTCACACAGCTGATGTGACAGCTTCCAGAAGGGCATCTGTCCAAGGATGCTCAGGGGTAAAGGGCAACTCTGGGGTGCAAGGTCTGCCACAAGGGTCCTTCTCAACACTGCATCCTGGAGAGTTTGTCCATGTGCCTTGATTCTGATAGGAGAAGCCACATAGGGACCAGACTCAAGATGCTCTGGCCTTTAACATGGGGAGATTTTACCAGGACCCAGATTTTACCAGGACCCCACACTGATCTTGAATAGCAAAGTTGCCATCTAAGATTGTCACCCATTGAGTCCAACAGTCTTTAAGTGATATATTCCTTAGGAAATATTCAGAAAGAATCAGTGTGCAATCACAGGATACTGAGGTTTAGGATATTGCCCCCCCAAAAAAGTTTCCTGTGTTTGGAGAATGCCTGGATCATGGGAGCTCTATACTCATCAGTGAATTCATCCATTGATGAGTTCAAGCTGAATGTGCTCTTAGGAGATGGAGTTTAGCTGGAGGTGGGTCACGAAAGGTGCAACCTACAGACTTGTATTCATGTCCCTCATTCCTCCCTTGACACTCTCTGCTACCTGGCGACCATGGGCTGAATAGCTTTCCTCTGCCAGGCCCTTCCACTATGCATGGAAAGAAACTATGAGCCAAAACAAATGTCTCCTTCTTTAATGGTGGGCGTTGAGTATTTTGTCCCACCCATGGGAAAGTGACTAAAACACAGAGCCAGATATTTCTCATTGCTTTTGAGTGGCCACAAAACCATTTTAGAAGCTGGGCATACTCGGCAGGGAGTCACAGTTTTCTGACCATGTATACTTTTCTACAGAAGCATAAACACGCTGGAAAGGGCATCACCCTGTCATGAGATCCACAGTGCTGGGAGGCTTCCCTGACCCCTACACTCCATGCAAGCTGCTCCTTTGCTTAGAACACAGCTCCTCCATCTTTTCTTTGGCCTAATTCACACATGTTGCTTATATTTACCACCGGACCCTTCTCCTAGTCTTCTGCTAGCCATCATCACATCAATGACCACACTAGTGACATTGTTCATAGGCACAAAATCAAACGTTTTAGAGCAAATGATTCAGTGTCATTCAGTGCATTCACAGTGTTATGCCACCACCTCCTCCATTTTGTCTCAAATTATTTTCATCAACCTAAAGGAAACTCTACACCCATTAAGGACTCAGTCCCTGTTCCTCTTTACTTTCAGCCCCTGTCAACTAACAATCTAGGTTTCACTCCCATGAGTTTCCTATTCTGAATACTTCATATAAATTAAACCAAACAACACATAGTCTTCTGTGTCCAGCTTATCCTGCTGAGCACTGTTTTTTCAAGGTCTCAAGGTTTTACCATGTGGTAAAAAAATGTCAGCATTTCATTCGTTTCTAAGACTGGATACTGTTCCACTGTGTGCATGGCCCACCAACCTGCCTCTCCATTGCTCTGTAGATGAAAACCTGGGTCATTTTCACTGTCTAGTCACTGTGAGTTAGCTTGCTGCCAGCATCTGCAAACATATGCTTGAGTACCCGTTTTCAGTAATTGGCATATATAGATAAAAGTGGGATGCAGCATGTTTGTTTTATTTGCTGTTTTATTACACCATCAGATCCTTGAAAGCAAAGGTCTTGTCTTATTTACCAATTTACCATGCCTAAGGTAAGCAACTCTATAGTTTTCCAGGATTTATGGAGCACCCCAGGATTTGGAACTCCAGTGATAAGACTGGGGGCATTCTGGGTAAGCCTACAGAATCTGGTCCCCCTACTAACATGCAGCATATTATCTGATGTGTAGGAGCTGTATTAGTTAATAAGAGATTCCTGTCTTCTATTCGGCAGTGACTCAATCATAATATATCTTGGTGTATGGAGGCTCAAAGACAAGGTTTTAACCAGTGAGGTATTTATAGAAATCTACAAGGTTATATAAACCTATATTTTCAGCACTGCTGAAGTATACACAAAAGGTAATATGGAGGTTTTAAGCAGTGAGACTATGGGTAGCTATAGCATTAAGCCTATTTGACAAAAATGTCCAAAAAGTTTCAAAGGCTTCCCTGCATGCTAAGGGAGGCATGTCAAGGTGCTAGCACACAAGAGAGGGTGCTGTTCCCTTCTGCTGAAGGGGATCAAGCAGATAAGAAAGATACTACAAAGTGAATGCTAGCTCTTTAGAGGAAGACAGACTACAGAGAACACAGAGCTCAGACAGGAAGGAAGGTGGATATGAGAACTCTAGTTTTGCCCAGAGAATCCACAGATTCTTGGCACTGGCAGCACAGGGACTCTTCTCTCTGCACCATGAAGAATAGAGATGGGAAGAGCTCTGGGAGTGGCTGACACAACTCTGAGCTCACAGAGATCACAGGGAGCCAAGGGCCTCACAGACCTGAATGTCCAGATGCCATGGGTAGCATTTAAGGCAATACATAAGATGAGAATAGAAGGAAGAGCCTGAGGGTTAAAAGTGGTCTGTGACAGCGAGTAACAAAGAGAAGGTCCTCAAAGGAGCACTGGAAGACAGACACAGCTGTACACTCAGACACAGCTTCATATGTCCACTGATTTTTCTCTAAACTATGCACAGACCTCAAGTCACTGGCATATTGGGACATTCTACACCCAACCTTGTCCTTGTGTCCAGCAAGTTAGGTTGATGAACCCCTACAGATACTGCTAACAACCAATATGCACAGGAAAATGAAGAAAGGAGGCATTCCCAAGGTCCGTGCTATTTGCATCCCTATTCTGTGAGTGTGGAAATGGAGGTTCTGCAGGCTGAAGGAATTTGCTTGAAGTTGTGAGACTTATTCACAGTTTAACTCCTGAAGCTGAGTCTTCCCATTGTGTCATATGGCCTCTCATGTTCAGGTCCCATGAACTCTTCATTTCTTGGTATGCAACAGTAAGTGAGGTCAAAGTTTATATCTCATGGAGGGTCTGAAGCTCTTTTCCTCTTGAGGCATTAAAGAACTTTTGCCTTTCTGAAGAACGCATACTACCTGGATGTGTGTACATGACCTTTTCCTTCTATGCTGGAAAGGAGAAGGTCTCAAGCTAGATGAGGATGTCAAATTCATCACCCCTTGTCCTTCTGACATCCAACACCCTGTGCCTACAAGATCTCAATTTCTTACTAGTGATCAGCAGTACTGTGTTCATAGGAGCTTTCCTATTCTGAGTCTTAATTTTGTACATTTCCAGTTTCCATGGAGACACTACATTCTTGCATCCTCAAAGTGCCACTGTAAAACAATGTGAAAACAAAGCAACTCCACAGAAATGGCTCACTTTGGACATCACCAAGCAACACCTTCATCAACAGATAGGACCACTGTGTTGTGCTCTGGGATTAATTGCTGAGGCCAAGTTCCCTTCTTTCTCCCACAATTTGAGAGATTCTTTTGACGCCCAACCTGGGGACCGAGCTCACAGTTACAAGAGCATTCTCCAGGTCTTGCTGCTTCAATTATTGCACCGCTGTTTTAATAGAGTCGAGAGGTAACTATGGCAACATTATTCCAAGGATAAATACCACAATATCGCCTTCAACTTTCTTCCCCCACAAAGAAAATGAAGAATTGAGAACATGTAGAATTAATAGCATCACTTGTTAAAAAGCCAGTGGACAGCAGAGATGAAAAATCTTTAATTAGTGGAGCCTTTTCTGGCTCAGTTTAACACTTGCTCTGTGCCCCTACCAAGAAAGCACATGGGTGGCCAGTCTTAGAATTCAGTAGCACTGAATTTGAGCCTCACCAGGCATCCAGACCTGAGTGGCAGCAAGTTCCCAAGATGTTTCACTGGGAGGTTGAGTGTTGTGGGTAAAGGAAATGCTGACCAGTCAAAACTGGGGATAGGCCTCCATGAGCTACATAGTGTGTGTGGAGAAAAATAAGGGAGGAATATTTATCATCGATTTTCCATTGAGACACAAAAGAAGCTGCCTATCTCCATGGTTGAAAGCATAGACCTGTAAATCAGGAAGATGAGTTGAAGATTCTGCACCTCCACTCACTAGCTAGATGACCTTGAGCCAATTACTTAAATGCTCAAGCCTTAGTTTCCTTATCTGAAAAGTAGAGATGATAATTGCTCTGTTGCAAAGATTCAGTGAAACTATGGGTGTATGCCAATCTGTCTGATAAAACCCATTTCCTCCTGACTCATTTCCACATCACATTCCTCAGTTTCCCTCTTACTGCAACATCACCAAGACAATATGAGGGAAATGATGTATTCTTCCAGACTGGCCCATCAAAAGCTCCCTACCGGCTCTCCCCTACACTCCCTCCTCTGTTGCTTAAGGAGCAATTCCAAGGACAGCCTGCAAGCTATGCAGTGGTTCAAGCAGAAACTCAGTCAGTCCTGATCTTAACTTTGGGTCTCAAGCAACTAGAACAACTGTGCAGGGGTGGAAAGCACCCCCACCTTGTGCCAACCAAGAATACCTGTTTAAACTATCAATAATAAAAATATAAATAAGTTTCTGTATGTTAACACAAGGGCATCTATTACATCACCTACCACAGGTCAGGTTGTGCCAGGCATTAAGAACCCACTACCTCTCACTTGTATGATTGAGAGAAGGCTATTTCCTCTGTAAGGCTGCCCAATTTGCCAAGAATTCTGGCAAGTTACATTCCCACTGGTTTCATGGAGTCTCCTTGATTCATGGTTAGGTATAAGCTTTCCTGCTGCAATAAGTAATGAAGTACAAATTGAGGAAATTAGTTATCAATTAGTCATTCGATGGTTGGGGTGGCAGGTGGCAGGCGTAAATGGTGCCAGATTAGTTAAGCCACGATAAATTTTATTACTCTACAAGGAATGGGTCTTTATTCATTACTTCTCAAATTTATCTTTATTATTAGCCCCAGGACATGAGACAAAACCTGTATGTAGTAAGAAGAAAGAAACCAGCCTGGGTATTTGGTGACAAAATTCGAAATAAAAATAGCCCCTGATGAGGCCATTTCTGAGTAAGTATGGTAGCCATGTTAAACTTTTGCAACATTAGCATCTCTTTGGGAGTTCCAGTTTTCTGATGGAGATCCTACACTTTGCATACCTTTTCTCTCTTATTAGTTACTGGGCCATGCTACAATCATACAGCATTCCATAGGCCCATGCATTGTGCAATGTGACAGTCTGCCATTTGGAAGATGTAAGAGGTGAGCTCGCAAAGACCAAATGACAACTGCTAACTTGGAGCCTTCTACCCTGTCTATCCCTGAAGCAGCTCCTATGTCTTTCTGTCTCTCCTAGTGCCTGGCACATAACAGAATTCGAGTTTAAATTTTTTCATGGCTTTCCACTGCACCCAATATGAAATCTGCTCTTTCATCATGAGTTTTAGGCTTTTCTAAGGACAAAGGCTGGCCTCTCTTTGACCTCATCTCCTACTGCTCTCCTCTCTTCCATTCCATCCCCCAGTTCAGAAAGCAATTGGGGGATAAATTGATAAAATAGATATACAGAAGGATAAGTCTTTTGCAGTCAACTGAGGCTCTATGACTTACAGGTTAAGTTTCAGAGAAACCACTGCCTTGGTCAACTTGGCACCCAAAGCCACAGGGTCATCATCAATGCAGAGCTCCAGTTGGACCAACACAAGACCTCCAACTGGACTTCCAGGGTTGGATCAGCCAATCAAACCCTTTTTCATCAACTAAAACACCCTTTCCTCTCTGTAAGTACTATGACACACATAGTACCAACAAGGTTCAAGGAGCAATGCTGAATATATGACACACATTAACACACTTAATCTTCCCAATAAACTTACTGTTAAGATACAACTGTTACCCTCATTAGAATCTTACAGTAATGCAGTAGCTTGCACATGGCAGAGCTGGAATTCAAAAGCAGATATTCTAACAGGGCATAGTGGTGCATGCCTATCGTCTGATCTCTGGGAGGCTGAGGCAGGAGGATCACAAGTGTGACTATCTGGGAAACTCTGACTTAGCAAGACCTTGTTTCAAAATATACTTCAAAAAAAAGAAGGGCTGGGGACATAATTCAATGTGAGGGTGCTGAGTTCAATGCTCAGTGTGCCCCCAAGAGAGCAGTATTCTGGCTTTGAACTCCTATATTATAACAACTCCAGTAAATTATGGCCAAAGTTACCCTCAAAAGTCCCTAAAAGTGCCTTAAAGTGCCATACAGGTAGTTTTGAATTAGCAACACTTGCACAAGAGCTCATATATGCTAATGTGGGAAAACTACTGAGCTAGATTAGAACAAAAGGATCTATGTAGATATCAAAGCATTATCAAAAGACTACAGGTAAACAATCTCTTGTAATTCCCAACTTCCTGCATGGTGCAGATCTTTGATTTTCCTAGACAGATTTTGGGACCTCACCATGCTTGTCTGTACTTTTTCAGACCATGAGAAGGAAGTGAGATGGAGCGCAGTGACAGAGCAGAGAGTCCTGTAACAAAGGGGAGTTTGGTGCTGATGAATGCTTAACAACTGGCTCTCTGGATGAGGACCTCCACGCTTATATGGTTTTCTAGTTTCCACAATGTGAATCCTCCCAGATGACCAATGTCAGCAGCCACCAGGGATCAACCAGCAGGAAGACTGCCTTTAAACTTTGCATACAGCTCTTGCCAGTCAGGATGAGGGGCTTCTAGCCTGCACTGAAGGGTCTGCCCTGCAGATGACTCTAAGGAGGAGAAGCAACTCTACTGTGCTTCCCATGGTGGGCATTCACCCTTCTCTCAGGCAGAAATGGAACCAGAACTCTGTTTAAAGTGAAAAAATGAAGTCAGAATTCTACATAGTTGTTAAAATAATAACAAGTAGTGCACAAATTGAAAAGTGAAAAATTTGCAGGCAAGATTTTTTTCTTTCAAGTGATATAATGACACTAAAATCTTTATTTCTAGAATTTTAATAAACACAACGAGGACTGAATTGTGCATTACTGAAGTGCACAGTTGTGTGCACACTCACACAAATATCTTCACTGTTTTTCAATCTTCCATGCTTATTTGCCTTTTCTCAAAAGTTATGTCTTTCAGACCAATATGAAACACAATATATTTCTATGCTTTGAATAATCCAGAGAAGAGTGAACGGGAGTTCCTTTCCAGGCTGGTGTCCATGGCTCAGAGATTCCTGATAACCACATTGTTCTTCCCCCTTGATTCCTAAGAAGCCTCCCAGCACAGGTAGTTCAGAAGTGAGCTGCACCCTTTTCTGAAACCTTTGTGAAATGCCTGCTTGACTTCCATGTGGGAAGCCAGTCTTTCTGGAGGGATAGAGAAGGATTCCATGAGCCATAAAGCCAACTCCTCCCAGAGACAATCACAGCATTGTGCTCACAAGGGTCAGATAGCAAACTAAAACCAACCAAAAGAAAACAAAACTTCCACCAAAAACTCAAATCTTCAAAAGACCAATATACAGATATTTAGAGGAAAAGACAAGGTATCTCAATTTTGAGTCAAGATTTTCTTCTAACAAAATAGTTGATATGGAAAAGATACTATTTTTTAATTTCTTCTGGGTCACCACAAGCACCAAAAGCTTCCACCTGAGACATAGTTCTGACGAGGCTCTGCTACTGAGTGCCTGTGTGACCATGTAGATGGCTTGCCCCCTCTGAGCACCCGAGTTTGTTCCCTGGATCCACCTCCACACAGTGGCCCCTATTCCCCAACTGTCTGAGACCAAGTGCTACCATGTGCAAATCTACTTGGTCTGAAGCCAAAGTCTACACTGTGTGTGTGACCTTGCTATTCAGTGGAGAAGGCATCTGCCTACTCGCCTCACAGAGGTGTCCAATGGTAAAGGAGATAAAGATACTCTAGAAGAAAAAGAAAGATAAGCATTGCACAAATGTTGAGAATTGCATATATGACTTCATAAATGTTAACATATGCCTGTTTTCTTGTGAGTAGTATGCACGATGCCCAGAATCAATGAGGTTAGAATTTAGAGATAAAAACTTCATAATTACCTAGTTGAATCCATCATCTCCCCACCAAAATCTAAGATGCTCCAGCCTGAAAAGAGAGAGTCCTCCAGATCATCCACACTGGACAGGAAGCAGAATTTCTTTATGCAAGGGTCTCATGGTCACTAGAAAATGACTGCTATTTTTAGAGCTGGACGTACAGGGCAGAAACATTTCATTTTGTTTCTGATCAGCATGAACTGCATGTGTTTGAAAACTTCACCCAATACACACACACACACACACACACACACCCCTCACCAAAAACCCCAACTCACTATCTGCCAATGCTTGTGGTGCTAATGCTCCACGCTGACCCACTCAAGTTAACCCACATGAGGTCCTTGTGCCTGGAGTAGGGAAGAGAAATGCAGTCAACTCCTGTGACCTGTGATAACTCAGTCCCAGCACTAACTTGCGCATATGTCATCTAGAAGGGGAAAATGATTCTGTTAAAAACTACCTAGCTCCTCACCTGAAGGGACTCCATAAGCAGCCATGGAGACAGACTTAGGGACAAGCAACAGCAATGCCAGATAATCAGAGAAAGAGAAAAGGAAATATGGTCAAGGTGTATGGGAACCCAGAGGACAGAGCAATTTGTTCAAGAGCAGCTACACCAAAGGGGCCTTTCAGCTGGGTGTGAAGGGTTTGTAAGAGTTTGGCAGGTTTAATAAGAGGAGAGAAAATAGAAAGGAAGGCCAGGCAAGAATCAGGGTACGAGCAAAGGCCAGGAGCCATGAACACCTATGTTTTTCAGGCCTTGTCACCTGTGGGCTGTACTCAAAAATAATACACTAATTTTTACAGGTCCCAGCTCAGAATTGAGTGACATAGTAAAAAAAAGAGCTCTTACAAGCCTTCCTCATTTCCACAAGCTGTGTCCTCTCTACAGATAGAATTTAAACCCTCTTCGTCAGTCCTGTCCTGGAGTCAAGCTTCTGTTATGTGAGAGGAAGAAGTTGTAGGGAACTGCCGCATCACACAGGACCCACAGCTAACGATACTGCAGTGTGCCCTTAAAAGTTTGTTAAGGGGGTAAATTTCATAGTAAGATTTCAAAGCACAATAAAAAAGGAAACATAATACAGGCCACACAGTGTTTTAAATTTTCCAATATCTACATTAAAACAAGCCAAAACGAATTTTAAAACCCAGGGAAATTATTTCTAAATCATTTAACGCAGTATATTTAATTTAATGTATTAAAAATTATCACTTCACTGTGAAGCACTTGCCAAGTTCAGGGTAATGTTCCCCACCCCAGACGACACAGTTTTAAGGCATTATGATCACCTTGAGGGACCAGGGGCCCCTCCTTCTGCAGGGCATACTCTGGACATGTGTCATGAGGCTTAGGAGAACTCTGCTTTGTCTTGCATTAGTTGGTGTGACCTCTGGTGGCATCTGGCTAAAACCAATGACTAGTGGCATGAGTAAACTCAGGGGACCAACTCCTCCATGTAAATTTACCCCTGGGTATGAGTGTCCTTCATCCACCTAAGCAGAGATGCGTGGAGATATAGCAAGTGCATCTACAATTGACATCTGAGCTCTTGTCTTCATTCTCACCAACCAGAATTCTGCAGATGATGCACTTTTGGGTGGCTGTGATAATTAAAATGTGACCCCAAGAAGAGCACTCACCTGTCTGTCACAAAGGGAACTGACTACTCTGGCACCTTCCCTGTGCAGAAAGCACACCTCCAGCCCAGCCAGCATGGGCTCAGCAAGTCTTTATGGGCCTTTTGCTAGAAGAACCTAGATGCAAAGTACCTCACCCCCAGCCTGGCCCACTCTGCACCTGGTAGATCTCTGTCCAAATGGAATCATTGAAATTGGCGTAAGCCTTCTCAAAACCAGCCTTGGTCTTTCAAGAGGGCAAATAACAACCTGGGGAAAACTTACTTTGTCCCTGACCCTCCCCAAGCCTGTGGGGCTCTTATATGCTCCTCCTTTTGAAGTTGTATTTGAAACCTATCCTATCCCCTGCAATCAAACCCTTGGATATGCACTGCTGAGTATCTATGGTTCCAAGTTTCCTATGGACACCTTATCCAGCCATCCTGGTAGGCAAGGTACAGGCCAATGGTAGATGGATGTCCACAGTTGTGACATTTTCATGGCCCCAAAGGATACAAAGGTGATCTAGGCTTCCTCCTTTCCTTTGACAGCATGCCAATATGGAAGGACAAAAGGACAAGAGATATGCCCCTGATGTCACCTTTCAAATCACATACAAAGCATTGGGCTCACAACAGCTGCCCCAATACCTTTTGGAGTGAAGGAGAGGGAAAGGAGGGCAGGAAGCCAGGACAGAAAAGAGGGAGAGAGAGAAAAAACTCAAAGGCATTTCTACCATGGATCAAAAAATAGAAAAAGCAAACTCTTCATTCTCTCTCTCCCTGAAAATTTGTACTCTCCTGGAACAAAAACTCATTATATGGATAGTACACTTTTTAAAAGTCTGATTTAATATTTTCCCTTGCTTTTGAAATTTTCCTATGTCTCAGGTTGCCAAAAGATTGGAGAGGGCAGAATATTTCTAGTCAACGATAGCATTATCACTTGATTCCTGTTAATCCCTAAATACTGGAAATAGCATACCTAGTATTTAGCAGAAGTCTGTCTTCTTAATGCGGTAGGCATTAGGGTAGGCATTAGGCATTTCACATAGTAGGAAAATCTTATATCCCTTTCCTACCCTACATTTTTCCCCCTTTAACAAAAGTTTCTTCTCAAAGTTTCACTTTAAATATAAAATATGTCCTTGTGGAAGCTGTTACAAATGTCACCACTTTAACCGGCCCAAATTTATGGTGGCATTGAATTTTAATGGAGCCATAAACGTCTGATGTAATGGTGATATATGCACCGCAATAAATTGTTATAGAGAAATATAAAAATAAGTGTAAGATAAAAGATTGTGTATAAAATATGTTTTTACATCTTCTTTAATGATTAAAAATCATACAAACTTGATATTCTAAATCACTTGAAATTGCCATTGTGGCTCTGGGAACATTTTCTCCCCTGAAAGTCTTTCCTAGGCTGGGTTGATGATTCTGTGGTCAGAAATCACATCCACTTTAAAGAGGACATGTAAGATGATTTTTATGTTGACATGGAAAAGAGTAATTAGCATTAAAGGAGATAGAGATGATGACAGTAAAGACCCTGTGCCTTGGGAATGGTCCTTGGAAACCGGCAGGACTGATGGGCTCCAACTGTCCCTCCTGTCTCCGGGCAGTGGACCACTTACATCATTCACCTGGTGTCATGGAGTGACTGGGCAGCTCCAAGACAGAAGCAGAAGAGGAGGATGGAGCTAGCATAACAGGTGAGGGGAGACCCTGGCTGTGCAAACAGACAGAGCAAGCATGGCTGCAGATGATGCCAAGCTGTGGTCCCCACTCACCTTGCTATGTGACCTTCGGCAACAGTGACTTCAATCTTTCATGTCTCAGTTTTCCCATTTACAAGATGATAATGTCCCTTGACGCAGGGATATTAACACCAACATATGGACATGCTCATTTTTTAATCTCGCTTTACCTTCCTTTACACTGTAAACATTCCTGAGCATCCACCCCAAACTCATGACTCCGCCTGTCCCTCAGTAGTAGGGAGATCCTGTAGCCTTGGACATCTACCCAAGGATGGACATGTGATTCTCATCAGAGCCAATGCAAAGCCATGGGACTTACTGCAACTTTGAGGACAGGAGTACAAACTTTCTTTTTTGTTGGATTTTGCTGTGAAACAATGTAGGTAGGTTTCAATAATCAGCCCTTTTGCCACCATGACATCCAAAAGGAAGCAAATTCAAGACATTAAAAAAAAGGACCCTATACCATTATTTAAGACCCTAGACTGAGTCATGAATGAAGCTAGTATTTTTTCAGTTGTATAAATAGACAAAACCCTCCCATGCTTATCATCATTTTGGGTTTGACTCACAATAATTTGTAAGCAAATGGGTCCTAACTGATGTAATGAGTCATGGGCTTGCTGTGAAGGTAAATATGATGGCCTATGTAATAGGCTTCACACAGGGTCTAACACACAAGTCCTGAATATTCACTGTGATCAAAAAATGGTGAATATTTAAATTTGCAAAAATATGACAGTAAATGACACATTGCCGTTAGTCCCCCTCAAAATATGCCTCCTTGCTTCAAAAGCACTTTTTCTCATCATTCCTACCACTTTCTGAAGCAGTTCTGGTAGTCCACTTTTGTGAATACCTTTAAAAGGTGTGAATCAAACTACGATGAGCTTTCCTGCTGAGTGCCATCCAATGGAAAAGCAGGCTTGTGAAACTATTACAGTGCGTCCTCCGCCACCTATTCACTGCCTCTGGCACTGTGCAACTTCTGCTTCTTTCCCAAAATCAAGACAACCATGAAAGGACAATATTTTGAATCGATTCAGGATATTAAAGCAAACATCAGGGCACAATTAAAGACACTCATGAAACAGGACTTCTAGAATTGCATAAGAAAGTGGCAAGAATAATGAGATGTGTGTGTGTGTGTGTGTGTGTGTGTGTGTGTGTGTGTGTGTGTTTGAATCAAGGGAAAATATTTTGAGAGAGATTAATGACACTGTCTTTTACTGTAATAAGTTCTTAAAAATTTAAACATTCACTGTATTTTCGATCACATCACATAAAAGCTGCTATTATCATCAGAAAAATGATTGTCTGTGACCAGCAATCCTGTGTCTTAGAGGCTGCCCTGTACAGAATCCTCGGAAATGGAACTAAGTTTGGTGACCTGCTTCCCAGCTCACCTCTCAACGCTGGTGAAAGTCAGCTCCAGCTTCCTGGAAGCCCCAGACTGTGAAAACAGAAAGGCAGCCTCCGCCCATGTTTGCTTTCTGCTAACTGGCTCCCCACATCCACTCTGCCCTCAGGATGTGGCACCACTGCCAACAAGCTTCAAGTTTCTGTCTGCTGTGGAAAAATACCAAGTTCAGAGTACTTCTGGGCAGTATTGGCTGCACTGACACTCCTGCAGCTGGCAATGTCATCCCACCCCACTCCCAGGCTGGTGGGCAGCTAAGTCACCTCCCACCTCCTCTGCCACTACCTAGGGTTATACCCATGTAACTGTCTCATTATTTTTACCTTTTGAGTGTATTATAGCTTACTCTTGAGGGACTTGGGAGAAGGATGCTAAAATCAGCTCTCCCCTGGGGGATGGCTCTTCTGTCTTCCTGTTCTGCATCTCTGCAGCATAAGGGCTACATGTCCCAACCCCATGTATTTCCCTTTTCAATCCTGGAACCTTCAGTTTGAAATACCAGTGACAGAGCCTAGATTGCCCTAAATCTTCTTGTGTCTTGCGGAAGGATCCCCAGTGATGTGTCCTTCCATGTGAAGGCCACAGTTCACTGCAGATATGAGGGGGTTAAAAGTCCAAGAAAAAATATTTGATGACTGATCACATGATGCCTACCCATGCCCCTCCACTCACCTTTCTCAGTAACCTTTACCACTTTCTAGCAGTTCCTATGCTTCCTCCCATGATGTAGTCCTGATAATTCCCTGAGTTAGTTATTATTTGATTATTATTATTTGGCCTGAGCCCGGTGCCTGCTGGAGGAAAAGGGCATCTTCCTGGGTTCCTAGGAGTAAGCAAGAGTCTACCTGTCCCCAGAAGTCAGGGACAAGGCGCCCTGGAGAGCTGTCTTACCATAAGTGTCTAGGAGACTCCTCCCGCCCAGGCTGAGATCAGCCAACTGATGCCACCAGCGGCTCATGTTCAGTGTTGCTCTGTGACATGTTCACACAGACTCACAAAGTAATCCTGGTTCCTGAGCTGCATTCCCCACTCAAACCATCCCAATGGGAAATCTGAAGTTAGCTCCAAAATCATTTCCTTTAGATTCATTTTAAAGATCATTTTCCTGAGGTACGATTAAGCCATCACACATGCCATCCACTTAACTGTCCAAGTTTGGGGTCTCTTGCTTAGAGTTGTGCAGCTGCCATCTCCAGTCCCATGGGTCAGGCCTCTGTGGCAGGAAGCCATCGAAGAGAAGACTCCTCATGCTGTCCCTTTTGAGATCCCCAGACTTTACAATGTGCATAGAGCAGGTAGAGTCAATTCAATAAGGGCAGACAGGCCAGGACATGGCAAGAGCAGGCAGTATGGAGCCAAACTGTTTTGTTCCAGAATTGTTTTTTAATGACATAGATCTGGTGTAATAACATTGATTGCTGAAGCATGGCATTCAATAAAAACCTGGCCTGTGTCAGACCCCAAGGAAATAAGGAAAATGCAAGATGCTTATCATGGTCAGCCCTGTTTCATCAGAGAAGTGCTTGAGAAAAAGAGGAGACTAAAATGGAATCAGAGAGAGTAATGGGGGGAGAGAGAAAAATGAAGGGAGGGGGAGAGAGACAGGAAGACAGATTCACAGACATACCAGCAGATGGAGAGAAACGCAGAGATACAAAGAGACAGACACCAGCAGATGGAGAGAAGGGAGGAAGCAGAGACGCAGACAGAGGCAGAGACAGACAATCAGAGAGACACTGGCACAGGAAAATGCAGAGAGACATAGAAAATGAGTTTAAAAAATAAATTAAGGAAAAATTTAAAAGCCTCCATGGCCTTCACCTTGAACTCTGCAGAGAGTTCAGACACCTCCTTATCTGTGCCCCAACTAGGTCATGCAGGTGACAGGGTGATGGAGTACTTCCTCCCTGGGACTAGGAAGGGGATGGATGGAGCAGAGTCTGGAATAAACATTGGCCCCATGTGGCCCCATGTGGCCATCGGTAGCTGAGTCACACTTGCCTTCACCCCAGAGCTGCCCAAGTGAACATAGAGGGAGGAGGGGTATAAACAGTAGCATGTCTGATCCCTGCACAGAGGAGGCAACCTAGAATTCCAACACCTAGTATCCCTCAACTCATATCCCAGCATCTCTGCAGGACAACCAGCTTACCCCATGCCTGCACATAGTGGGCCAGAGTGCTGGTGGCCAGAGGAGCACTCCACTGGGCATAACCATATGGCCCTTTGGTCACCATCACCATGGCTAATAACTAAGGGACATACATGAGAACATGGAGGCCCCTCACCATCTGTGCACTCAAGACCAGCCCATCACTGTCATTTTCCTTGTGTACACAGGGTAGTGGACATGGGTGAACCCAGAGGCACACCTCTTCTGCCTGGGGCATAGGCAGAACACACATGTGTCCCCAGCTCTTGAGCACAGTTCACACACATTCTCATCACACCTTCTAGAGCAGCCATCGTCATGTATAGTGACCAAGGAGGCTAAGGGGGAAGGAGAAAGATGAGAAGAAAAGGGAAGGAGCGAGAGAGGAGGGGCACACAGGAGAGAAGTCCTCTGCAGCAAAGGAGAGAAAGGCCAACCGAAGAGGACACATCTGCGATGCCAGGTGTATGGCAGCCTTACTCTGGGGGCAGAAGGTCATGTCACTCAGAAGCACAGAACCAGTGAAGTATGTACTACGTTTCACAGAGACTCAGGTGAGAGTGGGAACCATGAGACGTAGGAGGATTCAAGACACTTCCTTGATGCCATGGCCTGTCCTGACTCTTTATTGAAGTTAAGCGGAGATAAAGATGCACTCAAGGACAGCACCACAACATTGCTCAGCTAAAGCCAGTGTCTCTGCGACCACAAATACACCAGACATGAAAATGAGAAATAAAGCCTGTGACCTCAGAGCAGCTCCCACCCTTCTATCTCTGTGACCGCTCCTCCTTCTCTCATGGTATCTTTTTCTTAGTGAGATCTTCCTTTCTCTTTTCCTTTTTTTTTTTTTTTGGTAGTTAGTTTGGCTCAGAAAACATTAGTGATCCATCTAATATGTGCCAAAAACTGTGCTCAGCCCTGGAGCTGCAGGGACTAGCACATCATTCTTGTTCCCAAAAGTCCACTGTCCAGGACAGAATCTAGAACACTAACTAACTGGTCAACCACCCAAAGGCAATGTGGATGCCCAACACCAAAGAGGCCATTAGCAGGCAGGTGTACAGGAGCCTAATTAACCCAGTTCTAAGTTCAGGGAACTTCAGCTAGATCCTCAATGCAGCCAAAGATCCAAAGCCAAAGATTCATCTCATTTCCTCCCAGGGATGTCTTGGCAATGGTGAGGTTCATGGGGCCTGGCAAAAATCAGACCTCAGAGGGATTAAAGCACGCATTCTGTTCTCTGATTTGACAAGGCCCCTACCAGCAAGCCCACAGGGATGAAAACATACAGGCATCCAGGTTAGGGCAGGAGGTGATCCTTCCAGCTGTAAATGACCAAGAGAAATGGCAGGGAAAGATTCAGGGATGTTTGGATGGTTCTGGAAAGGAAGGGAGACAATGGGAAAGATGGGGCAAAAGAAGGAGATGAGAAAGCAGGAAAAAGGAAAGGGAGGTAACGACTGGGTAAAGAGAGAGAGGAACTGAAAAAGCTGTGAAAAAGTCTGCATGGCCAAGAGGCACCTCAGGAAGATGACCCTGGGCACTTCATGCACTTCCCAGGCACTAAGCCTGGGTTCCCAGACCAGGTAGCATCACCTTCCATATCTACTTCAGCATCCGTCCACTGACAGCATGGCTGCCTCAAAGGCCAATTGGTGGGTGAGGACAAGGCACCCGTTCTCACGTGGAGGCTGAGCTTTGGGTTAACCAACAGCTGTAAGTGATTATGATAATTTGCTTCTCCAGGGGCTTTTGTTGAACCTCTAATCCCGCCAAAGGAGGAGGCATTCACCTACAGCCCAGGGTTTCTGAGCTCCTTGTGACCTCCTCCTCTTAGAGGTGCTGAAAAGTGGTTTTATGTTCTAACTAGCCAAAGTGACAGGTTAGAAACAATGTTAGCACCCAATGTTTTGTTTAATTCTAATTTCCTAAATAGTAAAACGTTTAGTTCTAACAACTAAGGGATGTCATACTGTTTCACTTTAGAAGTAGGCATTTTGTTTTCAGAGTCAGGTTTTTCAAACTTTGACTTAAATACAGTAAAGTTTACCCACCCATTTAAGTAGCATGGTTTCATGGATGCTATGGTTTGGTTTGAGTATGTTCTCAAAATTTCATATACTGTGGGCTCAGCCACTGTATGCAAAGGTGTGGCCTAGTACAGTGTGACTTACCGTGGAAACATCACCCTTACGAAGGGATTAATTCAGCTCTTTGGGAGCTGGCTTAGTTCTCACCAGACTGTGTTGTTATAAAGTGAATCTGCCTGTCTTAGCTTACTTGCTGGCTTCTTATCTCTCCATGTGACCTCTTTCTTTACAAAGTACCCAACTTCACAAAACAGACTAATAGAGTGAGTGTGGACAAATACATACAGTCTTATAATAATGATACTCACACTTAAAAAATAGAATATCCTCATGACCCCAAAACATTTACTCAAAGTCAAATCTTTATTTTCATTTTCCTCTTTAGGCCTTTTCTCTACCTAGATCAAGGAAGTCATTGCTGAAGATTTTTGTGAAAAACTATATGAGGTAGAAAACAAGTCTGGTTTTGCTCTACAGGACCCAGTAGGAAGTCTCGGTACTTAAGTGACTTGTACTAAATAGTTGTTTAATAAATTGAAAAAAATGTATACGTTTGATCTTAGGTTAATTTTAAAGAATTAACAGAAAGAAGTTACTCATTGCCTAAACGACATTTTTAACTCATTAGTGCAGATACTGAGATGCAAAAAGACTTAAGCCATACAAATCTAGCATTCAAATCATTATCTGCCCGACCCTGTGCCTGTGTCTTTCCCCTGTGCTTTGCTGCCTTCTCTCATTTCTGAAAATCCTGACAAGTGCCCTACAGTCAGCTCACTCCTGTCCTCCTGTTTGAGTCTCCTGAAGAGACAGTCACACTACCAAGAAGTTCCCTTGCTCCGCAGTTGCTTTGAGCCCTCTGGGCTGAGAATCTTCGGTCCAGCACTCATTGTTAGTTTCTGTAATTTTAATGAAGAAGTGCTGCTCCCCCTTGGCTCCCAGTCTTTAAACTCCTGAATTTTAATAACCAACTCCACTGATGATTTACAAATTTCAAGGCAAGAATTAGCAGAAAATTCCATATTTCATAGAGGCTGAATTGAACTATTATCTCCATGCGGCAGGTGCCAATTTCCCATCAAATGGTGAAATGCCGTAATTATCAGTAGAATTCCGCTCAAATTCTAAAAGTAGATAAATAACCAATGGGAATATCATTTATTCATTAGAATATGAAAAGAGGAAGAAATATTACCCTGCTCATGGCTGCAATGAGGCCGCCTTGCAAGGGAATGCCCAGCTCACTGATGCAAGGTGGAGGATTGGAGACTCGTTAAGCTCTCAGGTTGGAAGGAGACAGTAACTTCCATTAAACACCTGAACAGATGAGATAATGGGCCACTGATTGAGAGATTAATGTGTGAGACACAGTGGTACCTTCTGATTTTCCTTGCAGTGATAGGAAGACATAGATTAGAAATCATCGGAAAATTACCCCAACTTTCTACTTCCCATCGCATATCCCCCTTGCAAAACCTGGACAATCTAACTGCTCTTCCTACCCATTTCTTTTTGCCATTGCCACACAAATGTATTATGGACTCACAGGTTCATTCTGCCTTTGTAGCATCCCATTTCATCCAGGAAGATATCTCCTTGCCTCTGATGAGGCAGGTCACAAAGTTCATCACTACATTTGTGAGTTTTTATGACAATACCAGAAGCAAGGGAGTCACTCTACCCCTTTGCTCTGGGCTCAGATAACTAAGGTTCAATCATAGCCCCTCACTCATATGTGTCTTCTGCCTCCTCTGTAAAATGAGGGTGGCAGCCACCATGGTACCTGTCCTCTAAGGTTCGTGAGAACAGGCTGAAATGCTGCAGGGAAGGTTTCGGCACAATATTGACAAAGAGAAAGTACAGTAAACATTACCTGAGGATTTACATATGAATAGCATTCAATGATGTTTATAGCTCTGGTGGTGATAGTGAAGATGGTGATGACAGTGATGATTTTGGTAATAATAATGGTGGTGGTGATGGTGGTAATGAAAGTGATGGTAGTCATGATGGTGGTGGTGGTACTGCTGCTGCCGCTGGCAATGATGGTGATGATAGAAGTAGTGGAGGTGCTCAGTGATATGATATTGGTATTAGTGATGGTAGAGGTTATGGTGATGGTGATGGTAGTGATTGATAGTATTTTACTCTGAAGAGAAAAATAGTTACAGGTATTGGTCAAATCCAGGATAATGATAGGGTTACAGACCTAAGTCTGTGTGTGCAGTCAAGAGGCACTGGCCTATCCTCCACAGAACTCTCAGAGTGAGAGGGCTGCCCAGTCCCAGTCCAGCTCCTAGAACACATTCTCTCCATCTTTGTTCCTTTCTAGATCATTTTCCTCACACGAGGAGGTACAGACTTTCACTCTAGACACTAAATTCCTAGAGATCAAGTGTGGACATTGGGAGGAAAAAACCTAAGCAGCCCTGTGGTCAGCTTGAGGGTCCACTGTCCCATGCTTGTAGGCCACCTGCTGTGAAGGACATTGTGAACAAGATGCCTTCCTCCACTGTCAAGGTTGATTCCTAAAACCTAAGTGACTAAAAATGGAGATGCTCCTACAGATGAATCCTGAATGTATTGTGGATTGTCTGTCTGGATGCACTATATGACACTTAAACTGGAACAGGGCTAAGTCTAGATGAAGGCAGGACAGGAGGTACCCTCTGTGGTGGGGACACAGCAGACACAGAGATCTGCAATGACAGCTGGGAGGTTAGCAGCTTCCTGAGCCAAAAAAAAAAAAAAAAAGGAACAGGCAGCCCTTGGTGCTAGACTGATCCTTCAAGAGAACCAAAACCTGGACATTCTTTTGCAAAGGTGACACAAGTCTACAAAACCATGTGGATCCTAACATTAGGGTGTGCCCACCAGAGCTGTGTCTGTTGCCTATAACTGGACCCTCAGTGATGCATGGGCATAAGAATAAAAATGCCAGTTTTGTAGCCCAGTCCAGGAACCAGGGTAGAGTCTGGGGCCAACTGTCTCACTGGCTGAGACCTAAAGTGGAAAGGAGACAGGCAAGTTAAGTAAAGATGGTTTCAGATTCATGTTCCCTTATCAGAGTCTCCATGCTGAGTGCGATTTTGACATCTATGGCCCCTCAATGCAAGCCACTGGCCTACCAAATGCTCTACCAAAAAGCAGTGATAGATATCACGACTGAGAGAAAAGCTAACTGTTCTGACTTACAGAACAACTGCAAAATGGTTTCTAATTTTACAGTCTCCAGAGAAAATAGATTGGTTCACATTTATTTCTTCCAGCTCTAATTTGGAACTTAACTTGTAGGTGCCTGCATCTCCATGGAGAGTAACAAGATCTGCCACTGGACAGACAATGAGCAGAAGCTCCAAAAGGCAAAGTCATGTGCCCAAGGAAAGGATGAACAGCTGGTTAAGTGACAGAGTCAGGTCTGCAGTTTCCCAAGTCAATGGTATCATGACACATATCATGTCTTCCCTGACATTGTATCCTATAGGTGGACCCTGAAAGTTTTGAGGTAACTACAAAATTCTCATCTGTCAGAAGAGACATTTGACAGGAGCCAGGGATAACCAGGTAAAATGCATCTTGCTATTGTCTGTCACCATTAGAGATGAAACTGTGTTTGAGTGTC
Organism: Dolichotis patagonum; assembly: GCA_004027295.1. Lineage (NCBI taxonomy): Eukaryota > Metazoa > Chordata > Mammalia > Rodentia > Caviidae > Dolichotis > Dolichotis patagonum. The sequence continues at coordinate 24,324 of PVJX010003529.1, read as the reverse complement.
CTCGGGGAGGCGAGTACACATGCATGAAAGTCTGGCCTGGACAGGCAGACTAGAGAAGATCTTGGAACTTGACTTGACATTGAGAGACCCAAGGGGCCGACAGCACACAGGGATGGGAGCACATCGGGCCTCGTGGGTGGAACTGCCTCTGTACCCAGAAGGGATCTTATTTCACATCAGTCTGTGCTGTGGGACAGGAAGAGCAAGGAGAGGCTCAGAGAAGGAGATACTAGGGGGTCCACTATGCTACCTCAGGAACCCTGAGGCTTTGTCAGGGCCAGGCAACACTGCCAGAGAAGAGAAATGGGTACAGAAAAGGGCGCCCCAATTATTCCTCCCTTGAAACTGCAGGGACTTTGATGCCTTGTGGATTCCCACTCAGCAGGTGTCTCAATACCCGGCACCAGCACTTAAGGAGGAGAGGTTTATTTTTGTTCAAGATTTTTTAATGTAGTTGGTCATAGTTGGCCAACTACAAGGCAGGAAGGGAAGGATGGAAAAGACTGGCAGAGGAAAGAGGGTCCCATCATGGCAGCCAGGAAGCAGAGAACGGAGGCCATGCCTCCACAGACCCACCTCTCCCAACCTGGCCCCACCTCCTAACAGCACCCTACGCCTGAACTTTTCAGTGGGTTAAGCCCCTGAGGAGTACAGTGCCCCATGATCCGATCACCTTCCAGAAGCCCAACCATTAAACATGAGCCTTTGGGGGAAATTCAAGATCTAAACTGTAACAGTAGACAAGCCAGCTTTCACCTGGCCCACACTCCAGAGGAATCCCACCTGCTCTGGGTGACCTCTCATAGGCTAACAGGCCAATCAACCCCCTCCAAATATCTCCATCAAATCACTCTTCACTCTCAGGACATTTGCTCAGCAACTTTCAATTTAAGAGCTTCTAACCAGCATAAACTAAAAACTGATTTCACCCATGGTATTGCAAATGGCAGAATTTCCTTTTTAATGGATGAATAGTATTCCCCTGTGTGTATGTGTATGTGTCATATATTCCTTATCTAGTCCTCCATTAGAGGACATTTAGGTTGCTTACGTATCTTGGAACAGAACACACGGTTGTGAGTAATGTTGCAATGACCATGAGGTGCAGCTTTATCTTTCAGACAAGGATCTCCTTTCCTTTGGAATACCCAGAAGATCAAGTGAAACAAGTCAGACAAATGATTGTATGTGGAATCTAAAAAATTAGAACTCACAGAAACAGAGTAGACTTGTGGTTACCAGAAGCTCAGGGGTAGGGTAAAGGTAGGGACGGCATTGGTCTTGCAATAATAACAAATAAATTCTGGTGAACCAGTGGACAGCTAACAATACTGTATCACACAGTGGAACTCTGCTATGGAAATAGATTTTAAGCATTCTTGCCACACCAAAAAAAAGTTCATACAAAGAGACAATGTTAATTTGCTTGACCATGGCAATCATTTCACAATGTATATGCGTTTTACCACATCACAGTGTGTTTCTTAAATAAACACAGTCAGCCCTCTTAACCGCTGGCTTTACCACTACACATTGAACCAATCCTAGATTGAAAACATTCAAAGAATAATCGCATATGTACTGAACATAGACAGACTATTTCCTCATCATTATTCTCTAAACAATATGGTACAGCAGCTATTTAAAGAGCACTTGCAATGTATGAAGCATTATAAGTCACCTAGGGAGGATCAGGATATGAGGAGATATGTATAGGTTACAGGCAAATCTATCCTATTTTATTTAAGAGATTCAAGCCCATGGAGTTTGGTAGCCTCAAAGGGTACTGGACTCAATCAATGCCTTATAGATACCAAAGGTTAATTGAATAATTTCTATTTTTCAGGCAAAACTTGAAACTGGGGGAGAGAGATACAGTCAGTTTTTACACCACAATTTGAATTCAGGGCCAGGTAAAAAAGCCCATACCCATATGGTCTCAGAGTCTCTGTGCGCCTCAATTTCCCTGGCCATTAAGAATTAGAGAGATGGTATCAACCTGATTGGATTATTGGGAGAAGCAGGTGGCCTGAGGCCTGAGCCTGTTTAACAGAACAAGTGGTCAAATGTCCCATCACTCATGCTTGGGGCTACTGCTGTCCTTATGACTATGACCAGAGTCACAAAGTGGTTGGAAGGTCAAAAGAACCAATCACAGAAAGGCACAGCACTTAGCACCAAGCAGGTGCCAATGGCTTTCCAGTTGTAAATACTAAGTTACTACAATGATCAACCAACAGTTGGGCCACTGAATGGTGGAGGATAGCAGGTCAAAGGTCAAGGTCTGACATTCTGGTGGCATCTGGGAAGTAGATACCTGTGCCCAGGCCAAGGATGAGAGCAAATGATCTCTATAATTCAGCAGGGCTGAATGGTTGAGTTCAGCGAGGAATGGGGCTGAATGTGGCCAACAAAAAGAAAGTCAGGCCTGACGAATCTGGTTGAATTCCCTGAATACCTTTTAGAATTGGCAGACAATGGTCTGTAATGGGCAATTTATCTGCATTTCAGGAAGGCATTGGATTGGTATGACAAAACTGATTGATTCGAAAAGGCCAACATGGCACTTTAGGAAAGGGAAATTAAAGGTGCGATCGAGTTTAAATCAGAGAAACCTATTGTCCTCAAATAAAAAGGTTTCTCTTTAAAAAAAAATAAAAAGGAAGTGGGAAGAGAGATTCAGGTTTGGCTGGACAATATCAGGGCAGAAGAACTCACTGATAAAGGAGAGAATCTTTGGGGACCAGCTCCAAGGATGCAATCCTCTGTGCACTTGGAGGTCGCCATGCTGACAAAGTGAGCAATTCTGGGCAAGGACCCAGCTTGCACCAAAGGCCTCTCAGGGCAGATGTCAGACAAGGGCAGAGATCTGGAGACCTGGCGGTGAAGACCATCCCAGGGGGAGAAGGCACCTAGCAGTGCCACCATGGGAAGCACAAGGGCTTTGCCAGGCACAGATGGCAGCAGCTCAGTCCAGAGGTTCTTCCATGTGCCAGATGTTTAGCTGGGGACCTGGGGCTCTCTGTGTGGAAAAGAGATCATGCAGGTTGCAGAGAAAGATTTCAGAGAAAGACTTCAGAGATGGGACTTCAAGGTATCCCAGGTAAAGGCCTTAACAGCAAAGCAACTGTTTTGCTATGCACATTATGCACCATGCCAACTTCCGCTGCACTATCTCAGCCCATGAAAATTGCCCCAAAGGTCTGGATAGTGGAGACAGAGTCTGGGCTTCCAGCTCAAAAACTCACTTGGCAGAGTTTGAGCAAAATGACCTTCCAGTGCACTGGCCTCTCTCAGTCCCAGCCTGTACCTCAATTTCCTTCTAAAAACATACAAATCATTCTGACTCCACTCTGTAGTGGGCTATTATGAACATCTACCAAGGGAAAGAACACAAAGCATGCAGTGTAGTGCCAGGTACACAGTAGGTACAAAGAACTTGTTGAACTGTCTCTGACCCTCTCCCTCTCCACGATTTCATCCTTGCTCTCCATGTGATAGAAGACAGAACAGCCATCCCTATAGCTAATAAGAGCAACCAATGCCAAAATTGTGCTGATGCCAGCGTGCACTTGTCTTGCTAGCGGGGAGAGAAGAAGGCAAATGCCATCACTTCCCCAGGTCTCACAGAAAGCAGTAAGCTTGGGGATCAATTTTAGAGCTTCTGCGTCATGTATCATTCTGCCTCCCTGAAGGTGAAGAGTCTAGCAAGGCCAACATTTGCCTCCAATGAGGCGTAGCACCTGCAGCTCCTGAATGTAACCAAGCAGCATATCCCCAGAGGGCAGTGACAGCCAGCTATGTATAATCCCAGTGGCCTGAAGAGTGGGCAAAGGCCAGCCACCCTCTCTGACAATGACTGATCCACCAAGAGGCCTCTGTAGGCCCAACTATGGCTCTCAGGAATGCACACCAGTTAGACAAGATTTCCTTCTCTTGTGAAACACAACAAGCTCAGGAGCACAATGCAAGTTGCAATGTTGTCCCACAACACAGTATGAAGGGGAATGCATTTCAGTGGTGGGCAATCTACAGGAAATCACACACACACACACACACACACACACACACGTGCACATATGCATGCACAAGAATATGTGTTGTCATCAAAAACTATGGTGAATGCTGCTGCAGAGGTCCATTCAATGGAAAAGCAAGGATCTTCAACATGAGAAATGACACACAGAATCTTAGTAAATCTGTATGACAAGTTTAAACTTGTTCATTGGGGTCAGTTGTAAGCTATGGTTGAGAGAAGATGTCTTTTAAAGTTGCTGTAAACCATGGATCATGAACAACACATTAACATGAAATTTTGTCAATTTCATTGGAGTTGCACCATCATGCTCTTCACACTGCACCTTTTTAACAAATGTCATCACAGAAGATAAAACTTGCATCTTTGCTTATGATTCTGAGACCAAGGTTCAGAGTTCTCCGTGGAAATGACCCAGTTCTGCTGTGGCAAAAATTTCATCAATCAAAAGCCAACAAGTTGATACTGACTGTGTTTTTGACCTTGATGGAACTGTGGGAGCTGAGTTTCGCCCCGGGAACACAATGGTGAACTCATTATTTATAAGGGCTTATCAGAGTGCTTAAGAAACAATGTGTATAGAAAATCACATGAGAAAGAGGCAAACAGGTTCATCCTCCATCATGACAATACTCTGAGTCACATATCACTTCTGGCATGGCAATTTCTGTCACATAAAAACATGACATTTAAATATTGTATAACTTCCTTTATATGATAAACCCAAAGTATAAATAATGTAAAGAGAAAAAAATAGATAATAGGAAAAAGGAAGGCAGGTCTTTGGTGAGTTGAAAGGAGATCTTAAGACAGAGGAAGGGGACAGACAAAGGAAGGGAAGTAAAATAAAAGAATTAAATGTGTGATGTAATGTACCTACTCCACAATGAATGCAGCCATTATGTACTACAAGCATGCAAATACATATTGTGTGTGTGTGTGTGTGTGTGTGTATACAGTGTGCTTTCATCACTGGACCTTGCATCATGCAACTTCTGGCCCTTCCCCAAAGTCAAAATGACTATGAAAAGTAAAGTTTGAATTAATTCAAGATGTGAAGTCAGCCACAATAGTGCAAATAAAAATACCCAGGAAAGAGGACTTCCACAACTGCTTCAGAAAGAGACAAGAACAATGGGATAAATGCGTTTGAAGTGAGGGGGGAAGTACTTTATGGCAATGTACATTTTACCGTATTTTTTAAAAGTTAAATATCCACTGTGTCTTTATATATTTGATTCAAATATAATACATGTAGATATTAATAAAATCTTTAAAACACTCTTTATGAAACTATAAAACAAAATTTCATAACAAAATAATTACAGAATAACAATAGTTACTACACTGTATCCTAAAATCTTAAAATGATGGCCAAAACCTTATTCAGTGTACAAGTCATAGACCAAATAGACTCTTTTGATCATGCCTTGTACATACAGATGAGCTTGCTGGCCCTGGAATTGCCCTTTCCTCTAAACCTGATGACTCCAAAGTACTTTTCTAAGCAGAAAATATCCTCAAAACTGGAGGCAATTGTGAAATACCTTACTCAGCTTGAGTTTTATAAAGAGATACCCATGTGGAATCTACTTCTCTCTAAGAAGCAATAGTGCAAGGCCTGGCCTAGTTTTGGCTTTGGTGTCTTCAAGGCTGCCCACAGTCCATATACAGCTTCTGTGGACCATTGCAGCATGCCAAAGCTCCATGTGACAAACCAGTGACAGACTGTTTCCCTTGTCCTTTGTCATGCCTCTTGGTAGCCATCACCCTGCCTATGCATCCATCTCAGCAAAGCCTCTGGGAAGAAGAGCAAGTTGACTCCTCATTGCTGCAGATAAGTAAACTGAGGAAAAAGGCAGCAGCAAGTGAGGAAGAGTGGTCCAGTCATTCAGCATTGCTGGCACAAGTATACAAGGAAAACCTTGGCAAAGCTGAGGCTGGATATTTTTCCAGTGAGGCCACCATGACAGAGATGAGCTGGACAGCCCTAATGAGTTCAGTCAGTCTCCTCATCTGTGCAGTGAACAGTCTCTGTATGAGGAGGGAAACAGTTTAACAGGTAATAAAACATGGCACTGTGTCCCACTAAGTAGACACAAGCTTCCATGAGAGCTGATGACAGGAAGGTTGAAGGGGGTGGGTTGGAATTGGGCTAGAGATTCCTTAGAAGGAATGGCTCTTATGAGTCAGAAATTGAGATCAGATCCATAACAGAAATAGGCCATCATATTGCAGTGATACATGCATATCTGCATTCATAGCAACACAACTTGGAATCGCCAAATTATGGTATCAGTCTACATCCCCATCAACATATTAACAGATAAAGAAATGTAGTACATATACACAATATAGTACTACTCAGCCATAAAGAATGGTAAACTTGAGTCATCAATAGGAAAATGGATCTATCTTGAGATCATAATACTAAGTGAAATAAATCAGACACAGAAGGTTAAATATTGCATAGTTTCTCTTAAATGAGAAGCCAAAGATATAAATAATTTAAAGAGCAAAAATAAAAGATAGATGATAGGGAATAGGGAGTTAGGTAGATTTTGTGGAAATAGAAAGGGGTTTGGGAAATAAGGGGAGACAGGAGGATGGGAAGGGGAAGAGGAAGTAAAAATAATGAAAGTGTGAATACATTAATATAATATAAACATACAATTTCTCTAAGATGAATGTAATTATTATATGTCACAAACAAGAATGAAAAAAAGAAGTAAGCCAGGTAAGATGTATTCCAAGCATGGGACAGTATGCATTAAGCCTTCAGGTGGGGAAGGAGAGCTGAATTTGGGGGAGTCCTTACCTGGGTGAGGCCACCTAAGGGTCCACTTTAGTGCTGGCCCTCAGCTCTGATGCCACTAATGAGGACTTCTTTACAAAGTTCCAGCAACAAAGAAGATGCCTTCCTGGGACCCAACTGAGGCCCAATGTTAATTGAAATCGCCACCTGTTTGATTTGCCCCTCAAAGCCCTGGGGGCATCTGAGCATGGAAACATATGACCATGATGAGGCTAACTGCAGCTGGACTTCTCCATCACAAATGTGTGCAGGACAGCTCAGCACAACCCTTGACTGATGACGTTCAAATATAATTAAAAACATATTTCAGTATAAACCACACTGCCTAGTTTATATTAGCAAAGTTAAATTAACCTTCAAAGGATACTGAGACAACAGAGAATCCAAAGGGTGTATAAGAGATCAGATACACTGTAGCCTAATTATGTTACAATAACTCACCTCATTAATCTCCAAGGAAACAATAAGGACAACAATTAAATACTGTAATTAACAAACCCTATTTCAAACTTGATTTTAATTTTATAGGACTAGGTAGTATTATCCCACATAACTGTGGAACAGACAGAATGTCAGTAGAGCAATCTGGGTCTCTAAGGGCTCTTGGCTAACAGAGACCAGTACCACACATTTATCATGGTAGCAGGTGGGGCCTCTGCACAGAACCCAACACAGGCAGAGAAAACGCTGTGTCATAAAGGCAAGGTGCCACACACTGTCACACCTATTAGGTGGCCTCCTCTGCTTCCCCTAAAAGCAATCTTAAAAACAAGTGTGTGCTTACCTGCACTTGGCCACAGTGAATTCTGTGCTCTGTGGTCTGTATGGGGCTTCTTTAGTGTTGAGATGCTCTGGCTGAAAACTCATCACAAAGGTTTAATGGGCAGATGTCAAAGTCACTTTCTCATTGCTAGAACAAAATATGAGACACCGATAACATAAAAGAGAAGAGGCTTATTTTGGCTCATTGCTTTTAAAGGATTCAGTTCATAGTTGGCTGATTCCAGGACAGGTAGGGCAGGATGGAAGAGTGGAGGAGAGCTGGTCAACCCATAGTGAGCAGGAAGTAAAGAGAGAAGAGAGGGCCCTGGAGGGAGATAGACTCTTGTATGTCACTCTTCCAGTGACCTGCGTCTTCCCACTAGGCCTCACATCCTAATAAAGGTTTAGCTATCAGTGAATTAATCCAGTGATGTATACAGTGTCTCCGTGACCCAATCACCTTACAAAAGCCCAACTTCTGAACACGTGGGAGATACTTAGATCTAATCCATAACAGCCGGGGCTACACAATCCCGGGCGTAACATCTCAGAGAGGACAGGTTACGCCATCAATCCAAGGCCAGATTTCCTCAATAGATGCAAAAAGAAGAATTTGACAAAAGTCAAGAACCTTTTTTTGATTAAAAAACAATACTATGCAAGAGCAGAAGAGAATGTGTTCTTTATGGCAGCACTCACAGTAGCACCATAAGCAAGTCAAGAATAAAGTGTCTTTTTAATTTGCATTTCTCAAATGACCAGTGATGTTGAACATTTCTTCACATATTTATTTGCCATTTGATCACTTTTTCCATGCCCATATCTTGAACAACTATTTTGAAGATAATACATGATATATTAACTAGTGTTAATCTATTGTTTTGAACTTCTGTTTAAAAAAAAAGTAAAATGTCCTTTCTTCCTTCCATTCAACCCTGTCCTAGAATATAATTGCTAGCTGACCTGGGGCAAATAAGCAAGAAAAAGAAGTAACAGGCTCTGGATTTGAAAGGAAAATGTAGAGTTATCTTTGCAAATGACAAGATCTTAAATAGAGAAAATCCTGGCAAATCCAGAAAAAAAATCTATTAGAACTAACAAACAACTTCAACATGCTTCAGGATGCAAGATCAATATGCAAAAATCAGTTATATTTCTTTACACCAACTAGTAACAATTTGAAATTAAGAAAACAATTCTCTTTAAAGCAGTGCAAATAAAAATAAAATACTTAGGACAAAACTTAACAAAAGAAATACAAAACTCTGTGTACTGGAAACTACAAAACACTGCTGAAAGACATTTATGAAGATGTGGAGTCACACGTAGTTGCACACACCTGTAATCTCAGCACTCGGGAGGCTGAGGCAGAGTATCTCTTCAAGTTTGAAGCCAGCCTGAGCTACAAAGTGAGTTCAAGGCCAGCCTGAAATGCATAGTGAAATCGTGTCTTGAAAAGAGAAAGAAAGAAAGAAAGAAAGAAAGAAAGAAAGAAAGAAAGAAAGAAAGAAAGAAAGAAAGAAAGAAAATTAATTTGAGAAAATACAATAAATGAAAAAGAAATCCCATATTTACAGATTAGAAGATTTAGTAATAGGTGAAAATATTTCCCAAATTTAACTACAGATTCAACATAATCCCTTTCAAATATTCAACTACACTTTTTGTGCAAAAATTGACAAGATGATCTTAAAATTCATTGAGAGATAAGAAGGATGCAGAATAGTCTAACAAACCTCAAAAATAAAGAATAAAGTTGGAGTGTCCCCACTTCCCAATTTCACATATTCCTACAGAGCTTTAGTAATGAAAACAGTTGGGTATAATCATAAGAACTGGCACATAGAGATCAATGGAATGGAATTAAGCCTATAATTAAACACATTAATCAGTGAGTTTTTGACAAGGGCAGAAGAATAATTCGATGATAAAAACATTTTTTTCAATAAATGGCATTAGAGTAACTGGATAACATGCAGAAGAGTGATGTAGGTCTTCTCCCATCATACACATAAATTAACTCACAATGGACTACAGAACTACATTAAAGGTTAACTTATGAAACTTAAAAAACAGGAATAAATTGTGATGACTTTGGGTTAGGCAAAACCTTGTACACATAACAATAAAAACACAGTTTACAAAAGAAAAAGATAAATAAAATTTTAAAAGTTTGTGCTGGAAGTGACACAGTAAAGAAAAATAAAGGGTAACACATAGAATGGGAGAGAATATTTGAAAATCACACATCTAAAAACGGACAAGTATCTAGGACATAAAAAGAGCAACTGCACCTCAATATTAAAAGGTAAGTAACAGTTAAAAACTGGGCAAGGGGATGAACATTTCCCCCAGAGAACACAAACGACAAACACATAAGAATATGTTCAACAATATTCATTAGAGAAATTCAAGTCAAACCCACAATGATATACTACATCACACTCACCAGCATAGGACAGCTAGAACTAAAGCAAACAGATCATAACAAGTATTGGTGAAGACATGGGAAGTTAGAATTACTGCTGATGCATATGGTATAAGGGATAATGTAAAATGTAAAATGGTTTGGTCATATTGGAAAAAACTTTGACCATTTCCCAAAATTGTTAAAAATGAGTCACCCTATGAACTAGCAATTGCTCTCTTAAATATATACTCAAAATACATAAAAACAAGTGTCTGTGTAAAACACAAATATTCATAGCATCATTATTCATAATAGCCAAAAAATGGAAAAAAAACTAAAAGTTCATTGACTTACAAATGGGGAAAATGTGGTATATTCATATCATAGAATGTTATTCTGCAACAAAAAGAAATTAAGTCCCAAATCATACTAAAATGTGGATTATTCTTGAAAACTTTATACTAAGTTAAAGAACTCAGACATGAAAGACCATGTATTACATGAGTTTGTCAACATGAAAATTCCAAAACAGATAAATCTATAGAGACAGAAAATAGATAGGTGGTTTCCAGGAGTTGAGGGAAGAGGTATTGGGGAATGCAACTACTAATGGGTTCTAGTTTGTTTTTTGATTCTGTTTTTAGGGCTGGCATACTGCAAACTAATGAATTATTTATTTTAAGTGGGCAAAATATATTCAACAAATAATAGTTGAAGTCATCCTCTTACCAGTTAATTTTTTGTTAGTGTATGCTGGATGTTAGTCACTTATATACTAAAACAATGCTCTCAGAAATCTTATGAAGAATATTATCTCAAAATAAAAGTAAAAGGGCTGGGGATGTAGCTCAGTAATAAAGTGCTTACTTAATATTCACAAGGTATTATTTTGAGACAGGGTCTTGCTAAGTTGCTCGGGCTGGCCTCAAACTTGCTGCAGCCACCCTAGTAGCTGAGTTTAAAACTGTGTGTCACTGTACCTGGCACACCAGTAAATTTCAAAATTGTCAGGGTTGTGAAAAACAAAGAAAGACTGAGAAATTTTCATAGAGCAGAGGAATCGACAAAGATGTGGCAGCCAAATGCAATATGGTGTCTTGAAAAAGAAAAGGTACACAAGTGAAAAAATTTGTAAAATTCAAATAGTATCTGGGATGTAGTTAATTGTAATAGTACCAGTAGTAACAGTGCCAAAATGGGGTCCTGCAGTTTAATGAAGTTACTATAATAATGACTGATGTAACTGTTAGGGTGAACTGAGAGTTATTCAAGAACTCTATGTATTATCTTTATACATCTAAAATTTATCATACATCTAAAATTATTTCAAAATAAAACATTTACTTTAAGAAAAACACAATAAACAATGTTATTATCTTTACAACTCATACAGAGAAAGTGAGACCAGAGAGTTGAACATGGTTTACACACAGCTTCAACACCAGGTATGACCCATTCGAAGTTCTGTGCACTTATTAATTGTTCTTGATTTGGTCTCTGTCTCAGCCCTGAACTTTGTACTTACTCAGCCTTTATAGTGTTCAAATCTATTTCAAGTTTGTTAGTTAGCCATAGTCACAATAATGCTACATACTAAACTAGCCAAGAGCCTCGTGACTTAGCACAGCGCTCACTGATTCCCACACATCTGTACCTGTGGATAAGTGAGACGCAGCGTGATGCAGGCTGGCTCAGCTGCAAACCTCGAGAGGTTGTTGGGGTGTGGCTTCTCAGCGCATTTGGCATTTACATGTGTTTTGCATGGAAACGTAGTAAGTGAATTTGATTTGGCCTCCCCAGGTTTAAAATAGCATAGCAACCCACAGGGACCGTGACTTTGGTAGGGTAGCATAAGGACCAGCCCTTCTATGTAAGAACATCAAGCCTATGTTTGTCACACTCACTAATACCCTGTTGCCCAAATAGGTCATACAGCCAAGCTCAAACTCAAGGGGCAAAAAAGTTTTCTGTGTCTATTGTAGGTCCCTGCCAAGGGGGCATTACAAAACACCATGACATAAAAATAAAGGACATAGACAAGATTCAATCTACCACAGCAGGGAATAACCCTGCCTCCAATACTTTCAACATCTTCTATCTGCAGATTCCTACCCTGTGAATGGGTGATCAAAATAGCTATCCTAAATATCCAACTTAAGTGGTTGCAAGGAACAAATAAAAAACTGTTTGTGGGGTGCTCTTGGAGTGGCAGCAAATCTTGCCTGAAACAAGAATTATCACTACCTTTGGTAATTACCAAAGATCTATACATGATGGGGAGGTTTTGATGGGTATGTTCCACCAACAATGGAAATGCAGAGTAACTGGCAAAAAGCCAGGTTCTGTGACACCTAAGAAAACTTTTTGAAAAAGTCATAAGATATTTTTAAATATTTTAAATTATTAACACACTGTATTTTGGTTTTTCTGGGCTCTTTTTACCCAGACTCAGACTTTCTCAAATAAAAAGCACTTCTTATAATTTCTAGCTTCCAACGGACAAATAAGAAAATCAAGGTGAAATCACAGAAGCAAAAATTTCCCACAGCTGATACAGTTCCTGATGCCAGGAGGAATCCCAGGAATGTTCTGCTATAAAGGGCAGAGGTATACAGAAGCCAGCAAACCCAGGCTCCAGGATTGGTGGATGAGTAGCCCAGTTGTTAAGAACACAGACCTCTGAGGGACAAAGTCTCAGGTCTAGAACCATGATTGGCTGCTTGATGGTTGTATCTCAAACAAGTTAATGAATCCCTAAAGCCTTGGTTTCTCTAAAGGATGAGGCAAGTGGATCTCAAGATTGAGGCCAGCGTGGGCAACATAGTGAGACCTGTCTTGATATAAAACAAAAGGGGCTAGGAAAAGAGGGGTAGGGCTAGAGACATAGTCCAGTGATGGAGCATTTTCCAGGCACTTAACATGTAATGAGGCCTTGGATTCAACCACAATATCACACACACACACACACACACACACACAGCCCTATCATAGTATCCACTTCAGAGGATTCATTTGGAACTCAACTAAAATAACACATATGAAGTGTTTAATGTAATCCCTGGTGTATAATAATCACCAAATTAAAGTCAAACATTAATATTGGTGATTTAAAAAGACCACACTGTCCCAGTCCTGCCAACTTCATGAGTTTTTTTTTAATAAGGTGCAAATGAGAGAATTATTAGAAAGATGTTTTATAAGCTGTGAAGAACTAGACAAATACAGCTGTGTTGTTATAGCTAATAAATGCTGCTGGCACACTTCACCACTCAATAAATGTTTGTGGAAGAAACAATGACTCAATGAGATTCAGTCCCCTTCTTTTGATGTTTGCCTTGGCCAGGAGGAGGGAAGCCTTCCAGTCAGCGAGCACCCCTCTGCAAGGTTGTGGGCGGCTGGCTCAGGCTCAGCCATGTCGAAATCTGCCAGAGCCACAGCCCAGCCACACCTTCCAGTGCCTGCTTTCCTGAGAAACTCATCATGCGAAGGCAGCCTTTAGCCTTCATGCTTCGACTTAGAAGAGACAGCACAGAAATTATTTCTGTGGAAAACAAGAAAGGTCACATTTCATAATTCTGAGTCCCACTACCTGAGCTCTGGCAAGAAAAAAAGAGAGATCAGTCAAATGGACTTTTCCTCTTAGAGGAACGTAATATGTCTTAAGGCTTTGCATGATACATTGATATCTCCTTGAGGAAGATATTCCAGGTTTGAGATGCACCATAAATATCTTTCAATGTGGTATATGTTAGCCAGAATGCTCCCAACCTTGAGCAAGACTGGGGATGACATACAGCAGGGACAGAGGTGAGTTATGGCAGAGAACATATTTAGTAATCTAACTACCCAGTGGACACCCACAATTTACAGTTTAATTGTCCACAAGGTGTAGTTTCCCAGTAATTGAATTAGGTTTTGAAATAAGGCAAACCTGATTTATAGGGTTGTTTTTTAAAAAAAAAAGCACAACAGGGTCTGTTTTCATGTTGCTCACAATGATCCAGTGGTTAGTGTTGCTGTACCACCAAGGAATTAAGCAAAATGGATAAATGTAAAGTATTTAAGTTCACAGCACAAAGAAGCTGCCAGCTAGCACTGGAGGATCAGGAAAAGCCATCTTTCTCACTTAAGTTCACTTAAGGCAGATGCACTGTTTTACTTTAATCTGCTTCAGGCTTATTCAACTAAATGTAATTTGAAGTATAGTTGATCATTTATCCAACAGACATTTCAGGACTAACTCTGTGCTGTGTCTGGTGCCCAAGGCACTGAGATGTGTACTGGCCAGGTGATCTCGCTTCATCTCCCTCCATCTCAGTCCCCACATCTAAGTGGGGACAGTAATAGTTTCCATTGAAAGGGGCTGCTGCAATGGTGGTAATGAATCACTTAGTGTTGTTTGTATAGTGCAATATAAGTCTTCTTATTGTAACGGCTTTTATTATTTCTGTATCCATAAGTAACTTATAGTTTTGCAAGACGACAAACCAAAGCTGGTACTGAATGAGGTGACAAATGCTGACACTTGTTGTATCTGTATCTGTCACCCAGATAAGATAGACCTCAACCTTGTGACATTCAATGGTAGAGCTTATTGTTTGCGTATGTGAGATCTACTGTTCCACCTGGTCTTGCTCATATGCCTGGGATTGACCTAGTTTCAGTTGCTCTTTGCGCACTTCAACTGGGTATGAGTTTATTCCATGTCCTTTGTGTGTACTTCCTGTGACAAGTCACTGGCCCAGGCCAGTTATTTTCCTCGTTATGGGAACAGTTCAAGAGAGAGAGTGAAAATATTTAGGAGACCTAAGGTGTGAGCTCAGGAACTCAGAACCAGGATATCATCCGTTCTGTCTTGTGCTCTTGGCCAACACAAGTCATATGGCTGTGCCCAGACCCATGGTGAGAGAACACAACAGTGAAAGGCATGTGTGCAGAGGAGGAAAGGAAATGCCATCAGTTTGATTTATCCTATGCATGTTTATGTAAAAATGAAGAAATAAAAGAGAGTCTTCAGCCCTGCTGTGTCAGGAGAACTTAAGGAAGACTCCTAGCTAAATTCTGACAGAAGAACAGGGGTCCCAGGTCCTCCCAGTGAATTTATGAGGTAATAAATAGATATTTTGTTATCTTTCTCCTCCCCACACACCAAATACTTACAGAGCCCAGAAACTGAGCTAAATGGAACTACAGAGAAGACCATAGGCCAGAGCTCTCTCTGAAAATCTCCTAGGTCATTGAAGAACACAACTAATGCATCCAAAGGTGGACACTGTTGGATTTCTCCAGATTCCTGACAAGGCGGCCAGGACAGATCAAATGTTTGGCATCTCTACACGAACTACCACCAATCATTCATTTCGCATCTGACCAGTCACATGCTCAGAGTTCCATCCCTTAGCAACTTGGGCAAATGTGAGCTCATGTCCCAGGCAGAAGGATTAGGACATAGAGTCTCTCTGTGACACTGTGAGTACTTTATGTCTCCAGAGACTGTGAGAAAATAAAGCAAAAATTATCCACAAATTTTTACTTTGCCAGAGGCCCTCTTTACAGCCGCCTACACAATGTACCTTTTGAAAAGATCAAAGATCTAGACATTTCCAGATCAACTAGTTTGGACTTTTAGAAACTTTTTAAAAAGCATCCTTTGGAGAGACAGGCATCCTCTTTGAGAACAAAGAACAGACAAGCAGAATAAGTTAGCAGGCCAAAGCCCAGAGAAGCTCAGCTAAGGAAAGTGCCATTATGCTACAAAACCAGCAGCAATGAAGCAAGAGCAAGTTAGAAAACCCGTATAAAAGGGCAAGAGACCCTTGTAAGCACCCCTTCACCACATCCATGCATTTAACCCATGGTTTGGTCCTCATCTTGCCCCTTTTATCTCTTTTCTCTTCAAAAGTTATTAAAGATCAATCCAAAATGGTGTATCTTGTATAGGACACTTTTAGTTTCATGTAGCAGTAAGATTAACCCCAAATGACTCAAGCTGTAAAAGAAAAGTATGAACAAAAAAATCCAGAGGCTGGTTGTTTCTGACTTGGTTAAATCAACTAGATGATAATGTTGGATTCCTTCCTAAGGTGAGGAAAATTTTCTTTACATCCACCACTCAACAATGCTTCTCACTCACCAGAATAAAGTCACATCCACCATTCTTATTTGGACCACTGGCATATATCACAAAGATTGCCTTAGAGACTGAGCATAATACATTGGGCCAGGCAGGGTTCTATCTCCAAGGAAGAACACAGCTATTCAACATTTAAATACCACTGTGATTCTGCAGCATGAGAAGGGAGAGATGGTGATAGGGGAGCCCAAGATATCAGCCAAAGAAAATAGCATTAAGAACTAGAAATGCAGATCACAGGGAGCCAGAGAAATTTCTGCAGAAGAGGTGACATATTATTTTTTTGTAGCCAGATGAACTGGTTAAAATCAAGACTGTGGTATTGCTGGTACCACCAGCAACTTGTCTGAGCATTTATTTCCTAATCTATCAAGTCAGACCAACAGTGTGTTACTAACTTAGCTGTTATGAGAATTAAATGAGATAATTTATGGCAAAGAATCCCAAGACATGAATCTAATGAACATTAGACCACATGTGCTTCCTCCACTCATCTCACTGGAGAAGGGGTCACCATTATGAGTAAAAAGTCCAACTTTGGGGATCACATGGATCTGGGCCAAATAACATCAACCAACTGCTAAAATTCACTAAGCTTTGGAGAACCTGTCTGCAAACTAGTCTTAATTATACAGAAGGAAGATGTGAGAACTGAATGAGATACTGATAATCAAGAATTTAGCAGGCTGCTGACATTAAATAACCACTCAATAAAGAGTAACTATTACTACTGTTGCTGTATTTATCATTATCATCATCACCATCATCACAATCCCTGAAGGCCTTTAACATGTCTGGTATCAAGTCCCCCAGATACACTGGGCTTCAGATTTGCAGCAATCTTTCTCGAGATGCTAACCTGTATTCACTACCATCACCCTATTGATTCCTATTTTCCTGAGGGTAAAGAACAAGAGTTTGTTAATGTCATCCGCAAAGCCCTCAAAACTTGGCTCCACCTTACCTTTCTGGACTCATCCAGTGCCAAGCTTTCCTGACCACCTTTCAGTCTCTCTGACTTACCTTTCTTCCTCTGGCCCAGTCCTTTACCTATGCTCTTTCTTCCACCTGAATCTCTTCCTTCCCTAGTAGTTTGATTCCTTTTTCCTTTTTTCAATCTTGCACAAAATGTCACTTCACAAGGAAGCTTGTCAAAACCTCAGACAGAGAAAGGTCCCTTAACCTTCTCTGCAGAAGGGGTATTCGGAGTTGTCAAGAGCAAGAATCTGACTTAAGATTCTTGGTGATACATCTCAGTTTCACTACTTAGTATCTGTGTGTCCTTGAGCAACTTACTTAACCTCTGTGCCTCAGTTTCCTCATCTGGACAATGTAAATAATAGCAATAATAATAACAATAGGTATCACTTAGGCCTATTTTGAGGGTTCAATGTGTTACTATTAATATGGTGTTTAAAATAATGCTATATGTGTGGTATATGCTATGTGAGTGTTTACTAAAGCAAATTAACAAACTGCCCCACACTTGCAGAGAATCTCTTATAGTCTGCAATTATACCTCCATTACTATGATAATTTGATTACTCTCTTCTTTTCCAGATCGAATATGCTGGGTACACAGCAGGGCATGTATCCTTGCATTCCCTTCTATAGCCCAGCTCCAGACATAAGGCTTGGACCAGAATGGACTTACAATAAATATGCATTTAATGAAAGACAACATAACACCCAACATAAGCCAGTACTTCCCTTGCTTCCACCAAAATAGAGAGCACCCCATCCGCCCCTGCCCCTTCCAAAATTTACAGCTGCACCTTGCCTTCTCTCACACACAAATGTAAACACTGACAACAAGCCCACCAAACCCAAGGGCTCCCCAAGGACCCAGAGCCGGTAATGGGCTCCATATTGTTTTAGATGTTCCGGACCACAAAGTGATCATGTCTGAGATAATGTCAGCATGATTAACCCCAAACCCCTCCACCACCCCCTCATACAGAACTCTCTCAAACATTCTGCACACCAATCCTCCCCGACCACAACAACTACAGGACACGAGGCTTAATCAGAGAAGAAAAGATTAATTGGAGAGCTGCCTTGAGAGAGCCCGTGTGCCAGGCCTGCTGTCTTCACAATGATGGCAATTAGGGCAGCACTGTGACTTATGTTATCACAGCAGCAACAGGCCCAGCAAAGCCCCCTCCTCTCTGCCTTGAGACCAGCAGCCTCAGAAGGCTGGAAAGTGGGCAGAGAAAGGGGTTCCATGGAAGACACAGCAGAAGAAAGTAGCCAACCTATATCTGACATCAAGGGCATTTGATAGCAAGTCTCTCTCTAATTTTTGCATACTGTGTGACATTGGGCTGCTTTTATGGTTGAAATCTAAAATATCCCCCCAAAGACTCATGTATTCAGGGTGGGGCCTGCTTGGAAGAGGCAGGTCACAAGGGGCATGACCTGGAAGGGTATGCTCTTATCCCTGACTCGCTCCTTGTCACTCTGGCGTCTAAACTCATGATTTTCTACATAGACCATTCCCAGGAACCTTTCACATGCATCCTAGATGCATGAACAGTTCATCAAGGCAGCCAGGAGCCAATCAGGATCATCATCAATAAGGTCACTAATTGAAGGTCCCTTTGGTAGATGTCTTAACTTCATGAAAATAATACCTATTCTATGGGGCCATTGTGAATAATAAAAGAAACAGCATATATAAGGGAATGATACAGGACTCAACAGATTGAATAGACTTCATAAATAGGAGCTGTTAGTATAAGAGTCTTGATGTATTGACTTCTTACCTGTCAGTGGGCTCTCAGGTACCAAACAAAGTTCAACCCTAGATGGAGACACTATTCTCCTTTGGAAGGAGACTATAAAAATAAGTCTTTAGCAGCTGGACAACAAGACTTGCTGCTAAACAGGAAGCATCAGAGGAACCTCAGAGGGTGGGTGCTGGACTCTGCTGTGCCTACTACACAGTCCAGTGCAGCCATTTGTCTCCTACAAAGACTTACCCTAGGATACTTGGGAAGTAAATGGAAATGACTGATAAGTTATCTCACCAAGAGTCTGCCAATTCTCTCCATCCTGCCAGGTGACTAAACCAGTACACACTCACACACACACACACACACACACACACATACACACACACACACACGCACACACACACCCTCATTCACTGAAAAATAGAACAGTCCTTCCTGAAAAGACACAGTGGTGCCACACTACATGGGATTCCTGGTTAAGAACTCATTTTCTACACAGTCACAGTATTCTGTGTTCTCTTCTATCATGGCACTGATTACACTCAGCCACAAAATCTACTTTTCTAACCTGTCTCTCACTGGAGCATAGAATCTGATCCACAGATGCTGTCTTCATCAAAACTGTTTGGGTTGGAAGAGACAGAAATGAACATGAGCAAAGTGAGACAGAAAAAAAGTAGGATGTGATGATTTGTGGAATCTATTATGGAGATGAATAACTAAACCCCAGGTGGGAATTAATCCTTCTTAGACTTAGGAACAAATTGAACAAGGGGCTCCAAGCTGACCCTATTCCTCTCAGTATCCTTCTTCCCACCCCCACTTAATTGTGCACTCACTCACTCTTGTCTTTGCTTTTCTAAGAAAGCTGGGTTCACTCTCTACAATGACATACCTGTTTCTTTAAAACATTGAAAGTAGTAGCACCATGGCAGGTGCCACGTTTCTCATCTCATAGATTTTTCTTCCAGAGAAAATGGGCCCTCTTTCAGGCCCAGTGTGAATCTTCCAAAGGTGGAATCCTACAGGCTACCTTATGTCTATTCAGACAGTGATGAGCAAGATGTAGAATGAACACATGTCTGTGTGCTGAGAGTGTTTGTGAAACATGCTAGCTCCCATGACCTGGAAACACATAGCTGAGGCGGAGGAGTCAACATGTGAAAGAACTGGGATGCTATCTTCATGGAAATGAGCATGCAAGGAAGTCAAATCCATATACGGTAAGAACAAGTTAGATATAGGTGGTCTAAAATGACAAGGTCTGTTACACACTATGGTGTTTGTCACAATAAAAGACACATTGCCATGAATCACCCTCACTTCAAACACACTCTACTATTCTTGCCACTTTCTGAAGCAGTTCTGGCAGAACTCTTTTTTAAATGTCTATATGAGGTGTGATAAAAAATGCAGTGAGTGATGCTATTGAGTGCCTTCCAAACAGAAATACAGGCTTGGAGAAACATGACCGTGTGTACTCATCCAGTTCATTTGTTGGGTCTGGCACCATATGACTTCAGGTTATTTCCCAATGTCAAAATGATCACAAAAGATCAATGTTTTGAACTAATTCAGAACACAAAGGCAGTCAGGACAGCACAACTCCAGGTCCTCACAGAAGACTTCCATAGCTGCTTCAGTAGAAAGAACAATGGACTAAATGTGTTTGAATGCAGGGGGAGTACTTAAAGAGAGATTAATGGCATTGTATCTTCTCCTGTAATTTTTTTTAAACTTTAAGCTGTCATCATATTTTTAGATCATACTTTGTATAAACTAAATATCTGTGCATTTTTAAAACCGTAACTTTTATCAGAACATGTTTGTAGTACATAATGATTGCCTCATGGAGAGTTGGCTCATGTCTCATGTACACAACACATCTTAATTCCTTTAACATCCCTTTCCTCTGCCTTCTTTCTCTTTCCTTTCATCTCCTGGTCCTCTTCCCATTTGTAAAAGATTTACCTTCAGGTTTGTGCATCTTATTCTCTCTTACCCTCTGCTTGAGAGTAAACTCTTGTCTTTCCCTGAGCTATCAAAAGAAGTTATATACACAAAAGCTTAAAATGTATTGTCTTGAACATAAAAGGAGAACTGCACCTTTATGTCCTTCATCTCTAGCACCCAGTATGGTGCCAGACACTTCACGTGCCTGATACACATTTTATGAATGAATGAATGAATCAAGTTATAATGCATGAATTAAATCCATTAAGTCCAATGAATAATGAAGTCATACAAGTTCAAATTCAAGATATTGCACTCCCCCCCCAAAAAAATATACTTTGTTACTTCCAAAGTGACAATAAATTTTTAGGAAATAAAGTCTTCCAAAAAGATCCCAGAGGACAGGAAACAAGTGGTTCCATTTGTCTAGACAGTAACCAGCCTCTTTCCTCTTTCAACAAGAGTAATTTGGCATGTAGTTGGCACTTTGAATAAACTGCCAATATAATACTTATAAATTTCTCTGATGTGACTATTGTTGCCCATACCTAAAGAATGGAAAGCCAAGACTTAGAAATAGCATCCTAAAGGTCACAAATAATATTAAGCAGCAGATCTTAAATTTAAACTCATCTGTGTGATTCCAACACATTGTTAAACATTGCTGCACTTCCTAAGAAACCTTTGTTGAGTGTCTTCTTAATGCCAGAATTGATGCAAGTTCTATACATAGGCTTGCTTAATGCTCATAGGAACCCAGTATGGTGCAAGTATCATTCCTATTTGACAGATGAAACCACTGATATTATAGAAGCTATGATTTCTACCCAAGATTGTAATATTTCCAAACCTCAGAAGTACTCTGGATGCCATCTGGATCTTCTCTGGAAAGTGAGCTTCTAAGCACTGCTATCTGATCTGGGTGCTAGGGGTATACACTCTCAGTCTCTCCCAGAGCACCTTGTAGGTGGCAGAAGGAGGTGTGAGCTAAGTGAGTAGAACCTGGCATGCCCTGTGGATACTAACCTCTTTCTAGGTCCAACCACCTTTGCAAACAGAACCCTGATATTCACCATTCCATGTATGAAACGCTGCAACTTGAAGAGGATACCCCACCCCTCCTCCAGGATCTCCAAGAAAGACTGACTTGGAAAGTCAAACATGTCAGGAGCAGCAATTAGGGAAGCTATTTCTTCCCTCTAAACAGTTGCAGTGAGCTGAGAGGGTCTAATTGCACCCCACTGAACAGTCTAGGCCCCATCTTCTTCTCTCTAGTTAAAGAGGAGCTGGCTGACTCTGAGATAGTTACAGAGAGGGGTCCCACTGTTGGTGCATGAAGGGAAACTACCCAGTGATAAGGTTCATGGTGATTGGAAATTGAAGGGTCTGCCAAAGTCCAAATTCAGAGACAGTATGCTGGGTGATTTTCACATCTCACATGTCTGGGCCCCTGGACAGGCAGGCTGGTGGAGAGGGAAGGGAGGGTACAGCCCAAAGCATTCAGACAAATAATTGATTTCGCACAGGATGGCCAGCTTCTTCTCCCTGCTGAAAATGACTGGTGTGTGAAGTGAATTGAGGTAAAGAAAAGACGCCAGCAACCTGGAGGCGGAGCTGGTTCAGGCCAGAAAGATTCAGACTAAGCCCTGCATGCTCCTAAACCAAGAACATCCCCTCCTGTCCTCTTGCCCTCTGTTCCAATGACTCCTCCCCAGTCTCACAGAACATTAAGTCCTTCCTGCAAATTCAAAAGGAAACCCTCGGGAGACAAATCAACCATTGAGGAAAAAAATAGCAAAACTCATTTCATTTGGCAACCAATGCTTCAGGAAAGACATAAATATTGGATTTGCAACTTTATTTTCCTCCAGAGAGACACTCTGGAGAAAATTAAAACAATGCAAGATTTAATTATTAAAAGCCAACATTCCTGTACATATTTTCTGGCCCAAAGTTTTAAAAACAAACTCCCAGAGAAAATACATTTTTAATGACTAATTCCCTCCCACCTAAGCAGTGTCTTAAATCATCTTTCCATCATGACTCACCGAATACAAAGGGAGGGAGAACACAGGGGAAACCAAAAGGCAGACTCCCTGCACAGGAGGGGCAAGGTGTTGCTTGAAGATTTGGGAGAATCAGCACCTTGAAATCACCTTGGTTGGGGCTGTATTTCCATGCACATTTTCCAGATTTACTACAGCAAAAGATATGTTTAAACTGACCACGTTTCTTACCTGTATACATTTTCTTCTTTTGTGGAAAGTTACACACACACACACACAAACACACACACACACACAAGATGCGTGATGATCCAGTCATTTATTCATTCAACAAAATCGTTCCTGCTAAACTGTTCAAGACACTTGGCTTATAGTAGTGAGCAAAGAGACCTATTGCACTGATACCATATTCTGTGAAAATGACAAGCAATTCTTTCTGTCCCCACAATCCTGCACCAGCTGTGCTTCCTCCTTGTCATGAAAGCTAAAGACCTAACAAATATGGCCTCTTCTATTTTTCTCTTTACTACTCAGTTATTTACTGATGCTACTCTGATCACTGTTTAGTATGAACACTATTCACACTAAAGTGCTCCTTGTGTTGCTGCTCTCCCCACACACACATACTGTATGTACTAATATCAATGTTTGCCAGTCACAGAGGTACTTAAAAGCTGAGAGATGCAAACAGAGATTTACTTGTTTGAGTGATTATGGAAAGAATGCAAGGCATGATGGAATATGGTCTTCAAGAACAAAGCTCAAAGGTTGAAGGAGACAAGGGATTTAGTCTCTCCTATCTCCAATAGCACAGTTTGGTCCAATCTTCAACAGCATGTCAGACAGGTAGATACACCCTTGGCTGTACAAAGTGGATAAAATTGAGGGGGAAATGGGCTGGAGGAAGAGGTTCCTGGGAGAAGAGCAGACCTACATGTGTCCTCTTGCAGACAGAAGCAAGATTCCCCATTGCTTCATGCTTAGAGGACATACTGGCTAATGGAGCTAATTAAATCCATCAAGCTAGAGGAAGTCTCAGTCATTCAAGTTGTCTTATGCTTTCAAAAGTTCCTCACCAGGGTCCTGGCACTGGTCAAGTCATTCTGTACTATGAGCACATGTAACCAAGCCAAGGTGAGCAGGGAGCTGAGGGCTCTGGGATCAGAGCACTCTGTAAACTACAAATGGAGCCCCATGGAATACTAGTCACCTGAGGGTGTCTTAAAACTAAAGTAGTTGGCTACTTCCACTCAACGTGAGATGTGGTGCATTAAAATCAACTTAAAATAACTTGAGGGAAGAAGGGTAAATAAACCAGGGATGATTTATCTCCCAGGAATAACGGTGTGACTGCTGAATAATTACATGCACCAATCTTTATTAGTATGCAAAGTAGCTGAGCCTGGTTGGCTCCCAGCACTGATCAAAGGACAAAAAGCCAAGAGAGCTGTGCACATTCTAATAAATCACACCC